>PUQB01000630.1:0-142583 GCA_003024785.1 Selaginella tamariscina | reverse complement strand
ATCGGGCTACATCCGATTGCAGTGTGTGGTCGAGTTATTGTAACATATCTCAGCCATATCCAAGTGTTCAGCCCAATCAAGTTGATCACCTTGAACATAGCATCTAGATAGTCCTCGACTTGTCGGTTCACCTCTCTCCGTTTGACCATCTTTGCGGATGGTAAGCTGTACTGAACTTCAGCATCGTACCAAACTGCTTAAACAATGTCCCCCAAAACTTCCCCATAAACCGAGGATCCCGATCTGAGATCATGGTTTTCGGTAGTCCGTGCACTCTTATGACTTCGTGGAAGAACAACTTCGCTGCTTGAATTGCATTCACTGTCTCTACAGTTGGAATGAAATGAGCAACCTTTGAAAACCGATCGACTACCACCATGAGCGCGTTAAAACAAAAATCCCATGATAAAGTCCAAAGTAACACTTTGAAATGGCCGCTCTGGAATCGGTATACACTGCAACTTCCCAGCTCGTTTTTGCGATCGGCTCTTTACTTGTTGACATGTGGGGCATGTCTTGACATACTTGGCAACATCATCTATCATACCCGGCCAATAGAATCCCTGTTTCAACAAAGCCAACGTCTTATGCCTTCCACCATGTCCTGCCAAAGGAACGTCGTGATGCTCTCTTAACAGCCTCTCCCTCCATGTCCCTTCTGGAACATAGAGTCTCTTTTCTTTATAATAAAGAACTCCATCTCGTACTGCAAAATGCGCCTGTTTGAGTGCATCCATTCGACTTTCTATTCCTGCTGGAATATTACCATCTCTTCGTAATGATGAACTTGTTTCCTCTTTGCCACCAGGCTCAAAGCCTCCTTAGCAAACTTGTCCTGAGGATACGCCGTCACAAATTCATCCACCAAAGTTGACACTGCTGACATAATCGAAGATGACCCTTTCCTACTGAGTGCATCAGCTACCACATTGTCCTTTCCCGCTTTATGTTGATTTCAGGCTGAAATCGTGCCAACTTTGCTGCCATCTAGCATACTTCGGCGATAGCTTCGGCTGCGTTTCAAAATACCTTAGAGTTACACTATCTGTCCAAACCACAGTGCCATGACTTGGAAGATAATGACGCCAATACTCCAAGGAAGCAACAATAGCATACATCTCCTTTTCGTGAGTAGGCCATCGAGTTTGCGCGGCATCTAACTTTTCGAGAAAAAGGACACTGGATGTCCTTTTGTTGCAATACACCACCAATTGCAAAGTCGGAAGCGTCACATTCTACTTCAAAGGGATCTTCAAAGATGGGCAACTGCAAAACTGGCTCAGAAGAGATAGCCTCTTTGAGTTTGACGAATTGGCACTCTGGAGTCCAATGCCATGGAATGTTCTTGTAAGATCTGTCAATGGGGCCGCTATTTCCAGTAACCCTTTATGAATCTTCGGTAATACCCTGTCAGACCAAGAAATGATCTAACTTCATGCACATCTTTTAAAGTCATCCACTCGTAATAGCTTGAATTTTCTTTGGGTCCATGGCAACCTCCCCACCTGAGATCAAGTGTCCCAAGAAATCTATCTTGGTTTGACCAAATGCGCACTTGCTTTCTTTAGCATACAACTGGTTCTCTCTCAACCTCTGAAACACTTTTTCTAAGTGTTCCACATGTTCCTCAATTGTCGAACTGAAAATCAGAATGTCATCAATATACACCACTACGAACTCGTCTAGATAGTCTCTAAACACATCATCCATCATTGTGCAAAAAGTTGCTGGAGCATTGCACAACCCGAATGGAAGACTAGAAACTCAAATGATCCATAACGCGTTCGAAAAGCGGTCTTCTCAATGTCATTCTCTGCTACCCGAATCTGATGGTACCCCGATCTCAAGTCTATTCTTGAAAAACTTTGCTTTTGATAGCCTATCAAATAAGTCGTCCACTCGTGGAAGAGGATACTTATTTTTGATAGTTATCGCGTTCAGCTCGATAGTCCACACACATTCGCATCGTACCATCCTTTTTCATTACAACAAGATAGGTGCACCATGGCGATCGACTAGGTCGAATGTGTCCTCGACCAATCAATTCTGTCAGCTGTCTCTTCAATTCTACTAACTCTTGAGGATTCAACCGATATGGGGCTCTTGCCGGTGGAGACGAACCTGGCAAAACTCTATCCTGTGGTCCACAACTCGACGTGGAGGTAACTCGGCGGCAAGTCTTCTGGCAACACATCCTTAAACATGTTCAAGACTTCCAAAATAGGTTCAGGAACAGATTCTTGACCATCTCCTATTTTGACTTCACCAGTATCCAAAACCATTGCAAGAAACACACGTTCCCGATGTCTAACTGCCTTACGCAACTGAGTTAAGGTAAGGAACATAGGATTCCAATCCTTATCAGTTAGCGTTTCCATTGAGCGTGTTTTCTAATGTCTCTTTATCTGCTGCAAGCGTGATTCGATTATCTCCGGAACCCCTCATTTCGATTACATGTTTATGGAACCATTCCATACCCAAAACAAAGTCAAACCCCGTCATATTCAAGACAACTAAGTCTAGCTTAGCCTTCCAATCTTTGATTTGGACAGGAACTGCCCTTGCTATATTATTAGTATTTTGAGAACCTTTGCCAAAATTGATCTTTATTTCACACATCTTTATTACATCCAAATTCAATCGACGAGCTAGACTAGTCGATATGAAGTTGTATGTTGCTCCAGTATCGATCATCATTCGGACTCGGTCCCCTCGTATCCTTCCTGTCAAATATAGCAAAGGGTCAGTTTTGTCTTGAATAGCGAATAAGGCAGGTTGTGTCTGGCACAACATTACCTCTTCTGACTCATCTTCCGGATCTTCAAGCGTTTCTGGTTCAGCAACTTCCTCTTCTACCATCGCCTTGAAATGTCCTGATTGTTGTGAGGGTGCCGACACTCTTTAGCAAAATGACCAGGCTTGTTACAATTATAACATTTCACACCCCGCCTGCGGAACGCGGGGGAGCAGACTTTGGAGCCGATCCTTTGGCTGCTGAGGAGGTGGTAACGCCAATGGTTTCCGAAATCCGGTGGGTCTTGATGTGTCCGAAAACTTGGAACTGCCACAAAGGGACTTGCACTTCGAATTGATGGCGATTGATCTGGTCGCCTATCAAACCTTCTGAACCCAGACTTTGGAGGAAACTCCTTGGTTTAGGTTTTGCTTCCTCCCCTTTGTACAAGTCTTCTAACGACATGCCATAAGCAACCTTTTGAGCTGCCTCTTGACATTCCCGATAGCTTGTTGGCTTGTACCTTAAGATTTCCTTCGCGTTTCTCATTCAAGCTAGCCATGAAGCAACTTCGAGCTTCATCATCGCTCATATTTGGCACCAATCGCCGTACACTTTCGAATCGATAAACGTGGTCCATTGGACTTCCCCGAACTCCCTGTTGACAAAGTGCCAGGTCAGCACGCAATCGCAAACCGAGATCATCCGGCATATACTGCTTTTTGATCTCCTTTTTCATGTGCTTCCAGCTGTTTCGGTATCCACGTTCACCTTCAACAATTCGCCACCAAGTCTTAGCTTCTTCTTTAAGAAATGCTTGGCACATGCAACCTTTTCTGTCTTTCTCACGGAAGCAGCCTCGAAATAGCTTTCCATATCATACAACCAGTCAAAAAACCTTGTAATCCTTTGAACCCACGAAATTCGAAGGCTTTTACTGGTTTGAATTTACTGGGAACTCTACCACTTTCTTCCGTCGAAGAATCTGATTCAGAGGAACCTGACTCTGAGTCATGCTTCTTCTTCTTTTCATGTGTCTGGTTGCGGAACATCCGGCACTGCAGTATTCGTCGGAATCCGAATGGCAACATTATCAATTCGGTCGTTCAACCCCAAAACATCCCTCGAAGTTCGTTTAGGGCATCCATCATTATTTCTCGCTAACCAGGTCGTTGTTTAACTCTAGGGGTCAACCTGGATCAGCCTCATCCGTCCTCATTTTGAGCCTCTACGACAGCCCTTTCTGCCTCAGGCTCTGGTTGCTTTCTCTTGCTCATCATATTGAACCCTAGTGTCAACACTCGGAGAATATGCTTGGAATATTCCCAATGTGAAACTGGAAACACCCTGCACAGGTTGTACACCCACACACATCAGCTTAAACTAGCATAAGACTTCCGGACATACCTAGAATCTCATGCCGACTCACTGAGCAAGTGTTCTCCGAAGTTTGACAACTCACAGGATCAAACTCTTTGCGCAGAATACAGACATGTCAACCGAAAACAATAGAGATATCAAGAATTTAGAGTTATCTAAACATTGAAACACCCTACAACTTAAGGCAGTCCTATTGACCGCAGAGAACTTGCTCCGGTACCAATTGTCAGAGTTTTTACCTGGTGCCACAAAGGCGGCTTGCCAAGTGCTAACCCTGGAATCCCCTCTCTGGAAACCCCACGGAATCTGGTAAAAATAACCCGTATTAGAACCCAAGCCTTAGGAACTCAAACCCCTAACTGACTAAGCCCACGAACGAAGACTCACCTTGTGAATCAGGATACATAGACTAGCCGAGCTTCAGGTGTCGTTCCTAGCTTGGCGTGGTCAAGGCGGCCGGAGCAAGGCCTCAACCACTAGTTTTGCGGAACGTGAACTCGGGCAATGTCTTTGAGCTTGCGGGCAGGTTTTTGGACCAAGGAATCTGTTTAACTCTTTGGAAGTGACGTGCCCCTATCTCAAAGGCAAGATCCTGCCAACGATAAGGATAGTCTAACCCTAGGGTGGGTTGTACCCCTGTTGTGTGGAAGTTTGGGCGGCACAATGGAGGGTTGCACCTTGACGACACAAGCTTAGCTTGCACCGGTAGGAGGTTAACGAGCTCTCTTTTGAACCTAGGAAGCCTCACTACATATACTCTACCTTATTTATGTGACGGACCCCCCCCCCCCCCCCTGTTTACCTAAGTGAGTAAGTGGGCTGGCACGGAAATGCTAGCCCTTAGAGAAAATGGTTGTCCTAACCTAATCCTAAACCTAACCCCTAGGGGGGGGTTTAGGACGTGGGGTTAGGGCAACCCTAGGGGTGTCCCTAACCCTTATTTTGACAAGCTATAATTTGCAAAGAACCCTAACCTGGAACGTCAAAATGGGGGAGGGTTCTCTAAATGGAAGTGCTAGCTTCGCCTAGAGTTTCTTATAAATACCTAATGACACCCGGTCGGACCATCACTAGATACACAAGTGCACTATGCGGGCCTGTTTCTTCTACATCTAGGGTTCATCACATAATCCAGTAGGTAACAACAGTCAAACCCCAAAGTAAAGGGTCGAGTCATAGTAAAACTATGACAGTCACTTACCCCTTGAGAAATCACCCTTATCTGGGAGTACAACCCCTTTAGGGTGACAAGGGATACCCTAAACCACGACTAACCCCTAAGGGTTTGGGTGGCCAAGTCATACCTAGACCTAGGGCTAGTACTTAGTGAGGACACGAGTGTGTGGCGTAGGCGGACAAGAGTGTTCTACTAAGCAAACTCCCTAAGGTTAAGTTTGGATAACCTTAAGTACATGACTTTGTGAGTGATTCACGAAAAGGCTCTTGCTAACAAGCTTAGGTTGTTCAACCCCTAGATTCCAAGGAGAACACTCCCCTAGCCAAGTGTGCCTAAGCACACTTAGTTGCGAGACCTGACCTCCCTTGAGCAAATGCCCAAGGCTTAGCACCTTAGTGTGAGCATAGACATGCCTGTTTGCTAGAGATTCAACCCCTTGGCGACAAACCCATGTCTTTATAATACAGAGTCAAAGGTTCTTTTATTTAATATGATATTTTTTATGAGGTTTATTAATAATTAACTTGTTGATTATGATTCATATTAATTTCTTATTGTTTATTATTAAATAATTTACTTTGTGCTTATCAAAACGTCCTTTTTATAAATAATATGGTATAATTCATAAGATACATATTCATTTTCTTTAATTTTTTAACATATCTTTCATAGGGTTTTGGACAAACCTAAAGTTATAAGTTAGTGTGATATTATATATATTCATTTATGTACTTTTATTGAACCTTATGAAAAATTCTCTTACTTATAATACTTATTTATTTTCTTTTCATTTTTTTTAAAAAAATTTCTTATTTATAATACTTAATTATTTTTTTTCATTTTTCAATAAAGGCTTATTATTTAAAGTTGATGGATAACTCTTTATAGAGTTCATCAATAATAAGCCTCTATTATAATATATATTCATTTCCCTCCATTATAAACCATCTACTTTTATATGGTTCATTAATAAATCTTGAGTAATAAATTTTTATTTTATATATATTTATTTTCTTGTGTTATTTGTCAACCATTTGATAAGGTTATCAAGTATTAACTTTTTATCTACGATACATACTGATTTCTTTTCATTATTTGACATTTATTTCATAAGGTTTCTAGATAAACCTTAAGTAATAATACATATTCATTATTTGGTAATACCTTATCTAAATTAATCTTTAATTTTGTTCTTCCTGCAAAACTAATTAATAATTTTTATATTAATAAATCTTTAAAATGTACAATCAGTAATACATCTTTAATATGAGAGCTCGAAATATAGAAATGTATATATCCATTAGTTCAGAAACCCTAACTTATATACAAGAGCGAGTGGTCCAGATTGAATCCAATCCGACGGCTATCAAAATCCACTACGCTAATAATAGTATGTGCACATGCAGCCGTACACGTGGATCTTACATCATCCCCTCCTCTCGGAAGGGTGTAAGTTGGTTAGGGTTCTCTTGTAGACGGGCCCGGATCTGGAGGAACATCAGGAGGAGGCACTGGTGGATCTGTAGGCGGCACAACTTGTTCCCGTTGCACAAAATGCTTCAACCGTTGTACATGTACAATCTCCGGAGGATCGGGTTGAATGTCGTGCCGAACCTCATAAACCTGTGGCCCTACTTGCCGTAACACTCGATACGGTCCTTTCCATTGAGGAAGGAGACTCTTAGCTAAACCACGTACCGTAAGCTTGGGAAAACGAACCAACACCAGTTCATCAACCTTGTACTCCGCAGGAGGACGATGATGCGAGTTGTACGTTGTTGTTGTCCTACTTGTACGCGGCCCAAGTGTTCTGCTGACTCCGCACGAACCAATGGAAGAATGCTCGTCAGATACCGATCCCACGACCTAGCATCAGCAGCTCGCGGTAACCGAGAAGGCAAACCCAACTCCGTTGGCAACACCGGGTCATGACCATACAAAAGCTTATATGGGGAAGTACCAATGGAACTTTGAACTCCAGTGACATAAGCATATCGGAGAGACGGCAGATAACCATCCCAATCTGAATGTTGAAAGTTCACATACTTGCGATCATCCCCTTGAAGGTTCTAACAAGCCGTTCCACTAAACCATCTGTCTGAGGATGATAAGCACTTGTGAAAGTGTGGCGTATCCCTAATCGAGATGTCAAAACATGAAATGCCTCAGCCATAAATGCGGGACCATTATCCGAGAGAATTCGCTCCGGACAAGAATGCTGAAACACGACCCGATTCAGGAGAAACTGACCAACAGCAGAAGCAGTCGCACTAGCAAGAGCACCAACTTCTACCCAACGAGTTAGGTAATCAGAAGCAATAATAACGTACTCGTTACCAGCAGTTGACCGCGGAAAAGGTCCCATCAAATCAAATGCCACCAATTCAAACGGACGAGAAACTGCAATTGACTCCAACCGTCCTTCCGAAGCACATGGGGGAGTATTGCGAGCTTGGCACCACACACAACTACGCACATACCGAATCACATCTCCTCGCAACTCCGGCCAATAGAAAGATCTGCGCAGCTTCTCCATCACCCGACGATGTCCCATGTGCCCGCCAAGAATAGGAGAGTCATGGTAAGCATGGAGGAAGCGTGGAATGAAGATTGAAGGCACCACCAACCGCAAAGGATCATCTGGATCAGTCCCCACAAAATAAAGAAGGTCATCCTGAAGGCGATACTGTGAATGTAAATGCCTGAAAGGCAAGTCATCAGCAAGTGATGCAGGATTCTCAAACCCATCACGAAGCCTTCGAATCCACGGCTCAACCTTTTGAGCTTCCCGAACCTCATCCAAAGACGGCAAATCTAACTCTGCATTCTGCGGACACTGAACGTCAAGCACAGCAACTGCTGATGGTACGGAATCTTCATCCAAAAAGTCCACTGAAGCTGGAACAACTGGTTCCTCTGGGGCAACAGAAGAGAGAGAAGGTGGAAGAGGAGCCCGAGAAAGAGCATCAGCATCAGCCATGGAACTCCTGGACGATGAACAACTTCAAAGTCGTAAATTTGAAGTTTCAAGGCCCACCGAGCAGTACGCCCAATCAAATTCTTTCGCTTCAACAACGAAGTGACTGCTGCATGATCGCCTTCCAACAACGTCCGCGAACCATGCAAGTAGGCATGGAGCTTCTCAAAACCCCAAACTGCTGCTAGACACTCCTTTTCAGTTGTGGAGTAATTCACCTCTGCTGGCTGCAATGTACGGCTGATGTACGCAATGGGATGTCGTTGGCCAGGAACACTCGTACTCTCCTGCATCAATACACCCCCGAGGCCGATGTCAGAAGCATCTACACGCAAGATGAAAGGACGGTGTAATCCGGGTACGCCAAAACTGGAGGAGTCGTCAACAACTCTTTGAGATCTGCAAATGCCTGCTTGCAATCCTTAGACCAAACAAAAGAAGTCATTGACGATTTCAACAACGCGCGCAACGGTGCAGTACGATCTGAAAGATGATCCACAAAACGACCCAGATATTGTACCTTGCCAAGAAAGCGTTGCACATCATTCACACACTTTGGCGTAGGGAACTTCAAAACTGCAACTAGTTTGTCAGGATCGACTTGCAAACCTTCACGTGAAATGCGATAACCCAGATAAGTGGTGTCCTTTGATCCAAACACACACTTAGATGGCTTCAACTTCAAACCAACTTCCCGCAGTCGATCCAAAACCTTACGTACATCACCGACATGCTCCTCCCACGTTCCATCCGAATGGATCAAAACATCATCGATGAAATCGGCAGTCACCTCCGGCATGTCGCAAAGAACCTCGTCCATCATACGCTGGAAAGTTGCTGGAGCATTGCTCAAACCGAAAGGCATCACCAGGAACTCGTACAGGCCAAATGGTGTCGAAAAGCAGTCTTGGGAATGTCCATGTCAGCCATCGGAACTTGCCAATATCCAGATGCGAGATCTAACTTGGTGAACCAACGGCTCCGCCCCAGTCGATCCAAAAGGTCTGCAGTATGAGGAAGTGGGTACACATCTGAGACGGTTACCTCATTTAACGGGCGATAATCAATGCAGAATCGAACGCTCCCATCAGGCTTCGTCACAAGGTGAGGTTCGCACGCCCAAGGACTTCGAGACTTCCGGATAACACCCTTCTCCAACATCTCTTTGACATTCGCTCGTAAGATCTTGAGCTCCTTTGGTGATCGACGCCGAACAGGTACCTTGATTGGCCTAGCTTCTCCAGTTGGAATAGGGTGGCGTGTCGCAATCTTGGCCCCAGATGACAAGTCGAAGTTGAAAAGATCAGCATACTCCTTCTTGAGTTGATCAACAACTACAGCACGACGATCATCTGATGGATCCAAAGAAGAAAGGAAGAGCATGAAGGGAAAATGGTTGGAAAAGGGTGAGACAAAAGTGATGGAAGCAGAGGTGGAAGCAGATGGACGAAGTGGAATAGAAGTAAGAGGAATGGAAGAAAGACGAGGGAGAGTCAAACAAGGGGGAGACTTTTCAAAGTCACACTTGGCATGATTGCGAGTTAACCAATCCATACCAAGAATAAGGTGAAAAGCTTGACTCGGCACCACCCGCAAAGATTGAAGCTCGAGCTCACAATCATCCACACGAACAACAATGTCCACTTCATCCCGCGAACAAGCATGAGTATGTCCGTTGCCGTACAGAATGAAGACTGGTTCTACCGCACGACGCAAATGAAGGCTGCAACGTGTAGCAACAGATTGAGAAACAGAGGACAAACTTGAACCTGTATCCACCAACACTGAAAGGAAAACAGGACGAGGTGTGCGATTGAAACGAGCTTGAAAAGTGAAAACCGGATGATTTGGTGCCGAGTGAACCCCTTGATGATACTCCCGAAAGAAAGATGGAGGGGTCACTAATTTATTCGCACGAGGACCCTCCTCTACTCGTGCGATTCGTCGTTTCCCGGAAGATCCACGCATCACAACCTTCCACTGCAGCAGCACCAACCGGACGTTGTTGACGCCATGGCCTCCATCCTGGAAATGGGGGACGCCAATCGGGAAACCGTTGACAGCGCCGATACGTGTGTCCAACCTCATCACATGCCCAACAACGAACTGCACGTCCACGTCCTCGTCCACGGGCCCCACCTTGTGCTGGTACACGAGCGGCAACAGCCTCAACCTCCATCGGAGCAGGTCCATCCCCAACATGGAGTGGAACAAGAGCACGTGAAGGCGCAAGTGGGAGAGGTGACGACTCATATCGTTGTGCCAGCCTCAAAGCATCGTCAAGAGTCACTGGAGCTAGTGCATGCACAAGCCCCACAAGGTCTTGACGAAGTGCTGGCCACAACATACCTAACTTGATGCGTTCCGACATGTTAGGTTCTACGCAGCAAAAGGCTTCGAAAGCGAACACCAAACTGCATCACCGACTCAGATGGCTCCTGACGAATACGATGCAACTGCTGAAAAGCATCATCACAGTCGTCCGCATGCCCAAATGCACGTTTGAAGATCTCTGGAAGAATATTCCAATCGCCACGAGTTGCAACGTCCAGACCATTGTACCACTGCAACGCCGTCCCTTGAAGACAAGTAGGAAACTCGCGCAAACACTGAGCACCGTCCCACGAATGATATGTGGCAACCACAGTGAAGTGGTCAAACCAATGGTACACATCATCTCCAGGATTTCCGCGAAAGAAATCCGGTCGGACACGGGGGTTTGCAACATGAGTAGGAGGAGTACCCTGGCCTGTGAATGCTGCCATCAACTGAGAATGATTGTTCAGTTGCACACGCATGGCATCCAACAACTGCATGAGTAACTGCTCCACAGACAAGGGATTTGCCTGTTGTGGATTCATGGACGAAGAAGAGACAAAATCCACAAGAAAGGAATAGATCTAGACAATGGAAAAGCTAGACCTAAGAAGACAAAGAAAAAAAGACACAAATCCGAGCACTCCGTAGGGACAATTAGAGGTGCCCCTCACCTCCACCAATGTGAGAGCTCGGAATCCAATCCGACGGCTATCAAAATCCACTATGCTAATAATAATATGTGCACATGCAACCGTACACGTGGATCTTACAAATACAATAAACATTACTTATTTTGAATCTTTATTCAGAAATCATTTATATCTTTAATGAAAGGGTATAAATATTGGTAGTTTTAGATAAGGTTTTAATAAAATGTGAAAAAATAATCATTTATTATTTTGAATTAATTAATAAAATGTAAAAATCATAAAGATAGGAGATAATAGTCATTTTAGATGATATTATTATTGCTAGTTAATAAATAAGAATATAGAATAAAAAGATGGAAGTTTTAGATTTAGACTAAAAGTTCTAAATAAATAATTCTTATTCTTTGAAAGATGTGGTAATAATTATGAAGAGTATACATATTAAATTATTAATTAATTTTGTACGAAAACAAATTTACAAAATTAAAGATCAATGGATAAGACATTTTACCTGCACATACATACATGTAAACATCACCTTAAATGACAATATTGGTGTTCTTACATGCTATATTTACAGTGTATTATACACATAATACTCTAACATACACAGCCCGGTTGACGTGTCCAGTTGGAACACATTATGCCTACTGTATAATAATGATTAAATCCGTAGTTAGAAAATACTATGGAAATGTTTAATTACTAATTTAATTATTAATTTATTAATTATTAATTTAATTATTAATCCGTAGCAGTTTTTTACTACAGCATATATCACTGATAATACATACATTTATTTTTAGTTTTGATTCAAACGTAAATAGTGGGACTGCACTCCAATTATAAAACTTGTTAACAGAAGATATCTCATGCATTGCAAAATAGCCTTCAAATGACAATTTATGGAGCCCAAACACTAGTATAAAATGGGACATACAACACAAACATTTCAGCTCTTAAAGTCTTATTTGCAATGTCTTCTCCCACTCTCATACTTTCTGTTTTATTCACCTTCGGTTGTGCACTGCTCCATGTACGGCATCCAGGACCCCTAAGGCCCCCAAGATGCCATCCTTCTGTCCGACGGCCGTCTTCAGACTTGCAGATTCACTCTCAGACACAGGCAACCGGAATTGGGAGGCCGAGAATGCCACAATTGCCGGCTCGTTCCCACACGGTGTTAAGCTCAGTCAGCCGACTGGTCGGTACAGTGATGGCTACGTACTCATCGACTATCTTGTCCAGGAACTGGACTGGAGGATATCTCGCTCCCTAACAATGCATACAATGAATGGCAGCTTTTTCAGAAGTCTGATGCCGGTGCCACTGTGGTGACAGTCGACAGCCCCATATTTAGCTGGCACAACTTGTCATTGCAGGTCCAGGACTTTCTGAAACACAAGCACAGGATGGAGCGCAACTTTCCCAAGCAGAACCAAGCCTGGGTCGAGCAGGCTCTTTACTACATCTTCTTCTTCGTTCAGATAAAATAAAATCATGTTTCGAACGTCACCCCTGTGTGCGTACGCGTACGTGTGGGAATAGGTATCTTTGATGCATTGTAGAGATCCAAAATAAGTATCTTTGATGCATTATAAAGATCCGAAATAGGTATCTTTGATGCATTATAGAGACCCACGATGTGCCATGAGCATCCATTCCTCTTAACGCTCAATCGCTAAGGTTTAATCAAAATTGTTTATATATTAGTTTTTGATATTTTCATTTTCATATATGATTATATTAAAAACTACATTTGAGTACTTTATTAATATATATATAGAGGGTGACTTATTTCATTCATATTAACAGGATTAGCTTATTGCTTGGCAGTAGTGTATAAATGCATAAGCTATTGATATACATGCTAATACAATATTGTATAATTTCATTTTGCATGTGTAAAATACTTGCCTTCAAAACTAGCGTATACAGTTGTTTTTTAATAGCCTTGCATGCAAAGTCAATTTCCCTCCACGGTTTGCTCGAACAAGCTAAACAAGTTCGTAAGATAATAAAAGATACGTATTGGAAATTTAATTGTTATATTATATAATTCAATAACCTAACTTAAAACTGTCAATTGTTTTAATAGATAATAAATACTTCATCATCTATATATGTACACATAAGATCATGTATACGTGTGAATATCATACATAGAATAGCACCTATACACCTTATGTGTGCACATTCGTATGCAGATACACACGTGTATGTTTGTGTGTGAATGTGAACAAGTGTATAATTGTATGCATGGTCCACGCAGACACAGTCCCCTACACAATAGTTATGTCTATACATGTAAACATACATACGTATACACATGTGCACAAAAGCACACATAGTGAGTACATGGTTTCAATAATTTTTAAAATGACGAGGCGTCTTTGTATTATATTAGGGGGTTTTCACGTGGTACCATACATATTAAGTAAAACTTATTTCCAGTGTATCTCTTTAATTAAAAAAAAAACTACAAAATAGATAATGATGCATGCTTTAGATAAAATAGACAGCTATTCTTATAAATAATAACATTAAGAGTTTCGGTCATTTTGTTATCTACAAGAAAATCCATAATTTCAACGTCTACATAATCTATCATTTAAATTTTAGATTTTCTAGTGAAATAATTTGTACTGTAACCGTAAAATAATCCATATATTAACATGGCAATCGTGGAAAAGCAAGCGAATGATTGAAGCACACATCCTTGCCTCGTTAACAACGACTTGGACACATAGAAGTCCAAACTGTGGACATGTATGTGGACTTAGACTCCCATGCGTGCGTCTGCTCTACACGTAAAAACAAGCAATATATTTGTCGTAGGCGCGTCACGGGTGTAAAACCAGTTTTCTGTATAAACCATAATACTTGAAACTGTCAAGCTATCCCCACCCATTCTGTGGTTATCCTAAACTTCACATATCCCAGTTGGCATGAAGAAGCACTATAAATGCCACAGGGACTTCATCTTAAGGTTGCGTAAAAACGACGTACACAGAAAAGTGGGTTTTTTTTACGTTTAATGTACACGCGCATGTGTTTTAAATAAGGGGTTGATTATGCATTTGAATTGAAGTATACGAAGGGGCAACATTACTTATGCGGTGGTGTAACAAACTCGAAGGGGCGCTAATTAACAAGGAATTGTGAATTGTTAGGCCTTCAAACGGATTGAGTGAAAATGGAGGCTTTGTGAAGTTGGGTATTGCGAGAGTTCGAGAAGGATGCAACTACATCAAAGTCGGTAAGCAGAAGTACATAGATGTCCGTGGTAGGAAAGGATTGATTGAAGGAGCTACTGTATGAGCATATTTCTTTTATCAAAATGTTCTTGAAAAGTGCAGTGAAGAACACAATTTTGGGTCATTAGTTATATTTAGCATGCCACTGAATGTGCCTCGTGATTCAATTTGTCATATCTTCCAAGCCCACGGTACGTAAAACCTGTTTTCTAAATGCATTCACACACACAAACATGCATACAAACATAGATTATATATATATATGTGTGTGTAACATAAAACCACAGAGGCATTTTGAAACAGGTTTTATGTGTGTATTTATATATAAAGGGATGTTTCTTTATGTTTAAAAGACCTCTTACTGATGCATAGTCTGGATATCAAATGGAATTAGATAATGTGTGGTGTGAATGTAAATGTTTTTTATAAACAGAAATGCTTTCTATAGAATAGTTTTTGAAATTCTTATTTTAGTAACGTTTTTCATATATGTTACTTCGAGAGGTATTATTGACATTTTAAATAAACAAAGATTAATTTTTTTTCATGTATACAGAGGTTAATTTTGGTTTTTTCTTGTGTATACGGGATTTTTTTCCCAGGCTACCTGCGCAGGTTTTCCAGCATGAGAAAGGAGTGAAGTCCCTGTGATAAAAGCCTTTAACAAGTTTGTATAGTTTAATCATACCTATCTACATACAATGGCGCTCATTGCTAGTGTGTTGTTTGTTATCTTGTCTCTCCTCAGTGCTAGAGCATACGCTCAACTTAGTTCCACATTCTACGATTCTTCTTGTCCGAATCTTACTTTCTATTGTGCAGAACTCTATACAACAGGCAGTCAAGAAGGAGCAGCGGATTGCTGCTTCTGTTCTTCGATTACATTTCCATGACTGCTTTGTCAATGTATATAATACATAACACACACACATGTAATATCGTAATGGTGTGCTTGGATGTGTACAGGGTTGCGATGCTTCTGTTCTACTTGATGCGTCTCCATCCGAGCAAGATGCAGGTCCAAATGCAAATTCCCTCCGTGGTATGGACTTGGTTGACAGTATCAAGACTTCTGTGGAGAATGTGTGCCCAGGAGTTGTATCTTGTGCCGACTTGCTTACCCTCATGACTCGGGAGTCCGTTGTTGCAGTAACCACCTAAACTTCATACGTTCTCTTCCTCTATCTATTAATTCTTACAGTTGAGTGGACCATCCTGGAGCGTCGATTTCGGAAGAAGAGATGGCACAGTTGCAAACCAGGCAGGGGCTAATAGCAACCTTCCACCACCGTCTTCGAATGTCACTGCCCTGATATCCAACTTTCAGGCACAGGGACTTTCAACAAAGGACCTAGTTGCACTGTCGGGGGCTCACACAATTGGACAGGCGCAGTGCCGTACGTTCAAAACGAGATTGTACGGTCCAACTCCTAGTAGCGATCGCATGGATTCAAGCTTCAATTTTTCACTGCGTAGTAACTGCCCCAGTAGCGGTGGAGACACTAAGCTTTCACCCTTGGACGTGCAAACTGCAGTGACGTTTGATAATCTATACTTCAAGAATTTACAGAGCTTCAAGGGTTTGTTTTTTTCGGACCAGACACTGTACTCTGGTGGGCAGAGTAGTACGAAGAACCTTGTGGACAGTTATGCAGCGAGCCAAACTACCTTTTTTGCGGACTTCCGTACTGCAATGGTTAATATGGGAAAAATCAACCCGCTCACTGGTTCTAATGGTGAAATACGCAAGAGCTGTGGAAAAACCAATTAAATGCGTTGTATCAAAGCCAATGGTTAATTAATGAAAGCTTAAATATAAGTTTATTATATATTTATGATTTTTGACTTCTTCGTATGTAAGAGACTCAATTTGTTATTTAATTATGAAATTAGTGATGTGCAAAGATTCGATTGCATGCCAATGCCAAAAAAAGAGAACATCGCGATGACGCCCTCTCTTATGGCAACTCTTCAGTAATAAGAATTAAGTTAAACATGATAAAAAAGGACATTACGAATCGTAACAAATCCTATATATGTTTGTTGTTGGATTAAGAGATTTTATAGGGTAACATCACTGTTTATTCTTTGTAAGAAATTGTTTTAAATGTTCACGATGGATGAACAGGTGTTAAAAAATCCTTTTTTAGATAAGGCACTAGAAGATTTGGTGGAGAAGCTTAGTCATGCAAACATTTACAAAGAAGATATTTATTATTTAATTTTTACACACTTACTTGATATCTATGTCTTTAGATATTTATTTCTTGATTTTTTCTCATGTCACCGATACCTTTGCCTTTATCTTTGCCAAGAAGAAAAAACATCATTGGACTGGATTTTATATGAATGATGCTGATCCTATATGTATTAATATGGTTATTCACTTGGTTATCAGGAATGCGCCAAACAATTTTAAATTTTTAAACGATTGGCTAGGCATCTGTTTTTGCTCCAATGGGCTTAAACCTCCGTCCGATACACCAATATCTAAGAGGGATGTATTCGGCAATATACATTATCCAAAAATTACAAATAGGTTGCACAAAGCATCGTCAACTTAATCAAGGGTCCTCATAGTGACTACTACACTAGGGGATCTATTTTGAAGGAGTGTTACCTTCGGGATACATATGTCGTTACTATTGAAAAGAATAAAACCATGGTTGAAGACTTGAATAAGTGGATAGAAAGGTTCTCAATTGACTACCCTAACAAACCCATACATGAGTATTTAAGAAAGTTCCCTCTCGAGAAGTGTGATAACTTTGAGAAGGAATCTGGTTTAGAGTTGTGGGTGGGATTAATCCTACCTACCATTTTAAGAGGTGAGGAAGGGGTGGCAGAATTAATCCACCACCACTTGTATTAATCAAGCATGAAAATCTATTCTTATATATAATTATATGTCATTGCACATGCATATTATATATTAAGAACCCTCAATTCATATTTTTTTGCATATTGAATAAATAGATATCATAAATGACATAATTATTTATGTATAGGACAATATGTTTAATATTTAAAGTATAACTACTTCAAAACAACAAGATAGTTGGCACTAGAACCGTGGAATATGTGTCATGGCACTATATTGCCCAAGGGTCTTGTGTGTACATATGGGTGAACACCATTTACAAGTATGTTAAGGTTCTTAAAATGGAATTTAAAGAGGGTTCTCTTATATTGTGGAATGTGAATGAAGTCAAGGCTAACACATAAAATGCAGAGTCATAAACAAATATTAGTACAAGTTCACAAGATGATCGTGTGATGCATGAAGTGATTCTCTTTTTTCATGAGATCGAGGTTGGGAGGGGTATCATCCTAGTTGTCAATCCAATGGAAGATGTAACAGAAGAGAAATTAGGGCCTTACTTCATGGGTGTAGTTATGACAGCAATTTCACTTAATGGCACATTACATCTTAGATCCCTCATGAAGTGACGAACATCTGAATTAAAATGGCCAGATGGTTCAACATATCCAAGGTTGGATTTCAATAACAATAACCCAGAAGGGCAACCCATATTTGAAAAGGTTTCTTGCATTGGTCCTATAGTAAGAAAAAAGCGATTCAAATCTTTCCGGCAAGAGGGTTCCCACATCTTCGGCATTGCTAACATCTCCACAATTGACTATTATAAGAAGAGGTGTTGTCAAATGGCAAACTGAAATGAAATTACCCAATATAGACATGCCTTTTGTATGCTCACCCAAAAACAAAGACATGAGTTTGTATATGTTCACTAACTGGGTGTATTGATGGAATGGCCTTGGACACAGATTATCATAGTACATCCATGGTTTTTAATAAGGTGGACATTTGTTTCAAAGCTTGATACACTATATACAGGATCTCGAAGACCATGTTCTACTGCCAGAGGGATGAGTGGCTAGATGGAGCACGCACCTCAATACATGGGAACACTCGCCTAGTCAAAACCCGCTTTCACATTATGGTAGCCATAGAGATACTCAAGGCTTTTGTGGAAGCAAATGCAGACATGATGCCTCACAAATGTCATGCCACAAATGCAGGTCAGGGAAAATCTCAAGGTTTTACCTTTAATCTACACTCAATTGAAGCTATGTGAATATGTGAATAAGTGCCTTAATGATGGAGCTCCAAATAATTTGCATTGGTACCTTCAATAACATATGAAATACTCATTTTAAGGATGTGAAGATTGCAAAACACTTTAGCTTTTCTAAGTGTGACACTTAATACATTACTGAAGGCATAGAGGCTTCTGCAAAAACCTTGGTGGAGATCACTGCCATTCAAAAGAAGATGGAGGCCCACATGATTGAACAACAAACTTGCCAGTCTTAGTACTTGGCATGCCCATCAGAATACCTGTGTTGGATTCACGACAAGATGAATCATTCAAAGACCACATTCCAAAGTTAGTTGCAACACCAAAGTGCCTTAGAAATGTTATGAAACTTCGGATTTCATTAACATGTGTGGTAACACATGGACACGATTGTGAATCATATAGACACTTTTCATTTTCACATTGGTCTAGCGACTCCAATTGCATTATTAGGTCATTGGCCATGTGTTTTAAAAACCTTGAAGCCCACTCACAAACAAGTCCTATGGGTGATCTCAAAGTGAAGAAACAACACCTTCAACCTTTATATAATGCTCTTATGAACACGTTTGCACTTGAGGTTACTTAGGTGTAATAGTTTCTACTATGACTCCCCTTTTACTTTAGATGCTAACTATTGTTATCTATTGTATTATGTTTATATGCCCTAGGTGTAGAAGAAACAGGCCCGCTTAGTGCACTTGAATATCTAGTGATAGTCCGGCCGGGTGTCATTAAGTATTTACAAGAAACTCTAGGCGAAGCTAGCACTTCCATTTAAAAAACACTTACCTTGATTTTTCATGTCCCAATTAGGTTTTTGAGTGGTTCTGGTGAGTTGCAGGTAGAAACACCCTTAGGGTTGACCTAACCCTACACGCCCTAAACTCCTTAGGTGGTTAGGGTTTAGGGGTTAATGAGTTATTAATTAACTCACCAAGTATATTCTCTCTGGGAATGAGATTCCGTGCCAGCCCACTTATCTAAACAGGAAAAAGGGGGGGGGCTTTGTCACATAAATAAGGTAAAAGTATGTAGGAGTGCCTTAACGACACAAGCTAAAGCTTGCACCGGGAGAAGAGTAACGAGCTCAATTATGAACCCAAGAACCCTCACTCCATTGTGCCGCCCTAACTTCTAGATGACAAGGGTATGTCCCACCTTCGGGGTAACTCACCCTTAACGTTGGCGAATCCATGCTTAGAAAGTCTTGTCGGAATGCACGTTCCAAGAGGTAAAGGTTAAGGCTTGTCTTCATCCTTCTCCTTCACGTCAAGCTAGGTGTAGCACTCATGGCCAAGCAAGGCACATTCAAGTCCTTATCAAACTGTGAGTGTGGGATCTTGTTTGACATGTTCACATTACCTAATTCCTGAGGGTTCACTAAAGTTTTAGAGTTGGCATTTAGGAGCCACGTCTGTGGCACTTGGTGCAACTCTTGAATCTAAGGGCTATGGCATGATAACCCACATCGCCGAAGGCAGTGTCACATGGAGATGAGACACTGGGCTAGACGTCATACGATGCAATGCCTAAGGCACGCCTTTGGGGTTGTGTCTTTATAAATATATGGCATTATGAACAATAAAAATGATAATTTTATAACATAAACAATTTTAAAAAATAAATATACGTAGTGGATAACGATGTAAAAGAGTTAACAATGTTATTAATACACTAATAATTGGTACCAATACATAGTGTATTAAAAAATTCAAATAAACAATATGTTACATAAGAACTTTTTCATTATTAAATAATAATATTTTATATTTTCATAAAAAATATAAAAACAATTTAGGGAGCAATCATGATTCAATAGGAACTTTCTTAACATTTCAACATTAATTCTAGTATTGCAAATTTTTGATGGGTTCCAATATTAAAACATTAGTTTATTCAATCTTTTTCTTACTTTTTTAATTTAAAAAAAATTCTTAAATTCAAAACCTTTTAATCTAAAAAATGTAAATTTTAACATTGAAATAATTTATACTTCAACATTCAAAATGAATTTGAATTCAAATTTTTTAATCTCATATATGAACCCCATAAAATTATTTATAAACCAATTGAATAAAGGTATAAATAATTATTTAAAATTTTAATTTTAATATAACCCATGTAACATGTACACACTTATGTTCTTATTTGATGTAATGAAAATTAAGGAAATTGTGATGGTAAATAATGATGGTTGCCTAATAAATACATTATTGAATATGTTAAATAACTTAACCATAACGGATGAATATTAAAATAAAATTATCATTATTATTATAAATACATTGTAAATTAATAATCCCATGAATTAACTCTTAAAAAAGTAATTTATTATACATGAGGAAACTTGCATATATGAGTAAGAATAATTTAAAATGCTTATTCAAATGTTGTATCCATCTATTTATAAAGAGAATTCTTATTGATGCAGTGATTTTAAATGATGAGGTTGTAAACAATTATGAATTTATTTATAATAACTGTATTAATGAAAGAGAACTACTTGATAATTTTGATATATGCAATTAAAAACAAAGAGTCTAGCAGTCATCTTACATGCCACATTGTAGTGTTTATGCTAATTGACTATACATTACTTATTAAGTTTGTTAATGAAATGTTATTTAATCACATGCAAAAAAGATCTTCCCTAATTAACTCCCCTTCAATATATCTATCTTATTTTTCATAAATAATATCTTAATATTTTAATTATAACTTAATAAATTATACATAGTACATGTATATTTTAGCTTTATATAAGCTTTCAGTTTCATTTTGTTTTTATATTTTAATTTGCAAAAACTTTATTTTTCAACAACAGTCAGATTTAATTATGATGAATTTCGTAATGATAATAAAAAAAATATATATAAATTAATTAAATGCCAAGATCTTCTCTTACTATTTTTCTTTTTATATTTCATAAATTAGCTTGAGCAAAACTGACACTCGGATCACACGAATGTACATCCACCAGATCTACCATGGAGTAAAACGTTCACCCACCAGGTAAAAACGTCAATCATACCTTCTCCGTACCATCCGACTGACATGAAAACCTTCAACTTTCCGTGTAACTTCGTCAACGCCCACAGAAACCTTTGTTGGTACGGAATCCACGTCAGTGCCACCTGTGTCACCTGTCTGCCATATACGTATAGTCCCGTCTTCTGAGCCTGATGCGAATGATTCTCCGCCCGGTGAAAACCTCAACAGTGAACCGGCCCGTGATGCCCCTTGTTACACTCTGTAAATCATTGTTGTCATCATATCGACATGTATATGGGCAAGTCCAATGGCATATCGATGTTTATACATACATGTGTATGTGTTGAGTATCCTATATATGTGCCCACATACATAAGATCGGATGTCTATGTGTGACTATGTGTAACCATTCCAAATGTTATCTGTTATATAATATATGGACGCCATCCATATATGTATGTTTAAACAATGACCGCATGTATGATATGCATATGTACATGTATTTGCCATTATACCACGTATACATGTGATACATGCCGAGTACATATATTCCATACGTGTATACAACATACATTATACGCTGGGTGTACATACTTATCATATGTAGTGTACATACCCATTACATGCAATATGCATCTGTACACAGAACGTTGTACATAGAGGAGTAGAACACATGCATATAATGTATGATGTATATACTGACCGATTTCTTCTCCGGTGTAGAAATCGAACAATCGCACCCACATGTCCTCGCCACCAGCAACGAACTTCCCAAGACTGGGATACAAGGATGCAGATTCCACGGACTGGGGCATCGTGTACGACTTAACCAGCCCAAAACTGGCAAATATACCAACAAATGACTAAGATACATACATGTGTATGTGGTGTGTCTATACATACATTGTATTATCACACACACAAGCATGCCCGTGTTTTTGTGTTTGCTTTCATACACAAGTCCTATAATATCATGCTCTCTCTCTCTCTCTCTCTCTCTCTCTCTCTCTCTCTCTCACGCACGCTTGCTTACTGATTAGCGTCCCAAAACTTACACTGTTTCCATCAGCGGTTGTAATGAAGCGACCATCACGGCTAACTTCCACACTTGTACATGGTGATTTTGTCTCCAGCTGCCGAACAGTTGTCTTTGTTCTCACATCCCACACACTGCATAACATTTAATACATGTTATATACTAAAAAGAAAGATATATAATCGTATCAGATTATTGGCCTACATTATCTTATAGCATGCTTAGTTATATGCTATCTAGGTGTCTGTGCGTGTAAGTTACATAACATTCATCTCTCATGATATAATATCTAGCTAGCATATAGTTATCTGATCTGATTGGATACTTACCGTACACAGCCAACTTCATTACAGGAGCTAAGGATGGTCTGATCACTGTGATGCCATACGGCTGTACGTAGAGTACTTGTGAGGCACTCCATTTCCGTGGGGGCAGCATCAGGTCTTCCCAAATCGTATATACGGAGAATCTTCTCTGCCCCACCTGTTAGCAACAGTGTCGTGCTCTATAAACAACAGACAGCAAAGAGTACTTTAGACAACACACGTATATTGCTCTTTTCAGACATGTATATAATATATCAGCACTTTGTGTACACACACACACACACACAGATTATATATAATATATATAATACTTACGTCAGAAAATGCACAAGTTCGAACAATGTGCTTATGCTCAAAGGAATGGAGCTCGTCTCCCGACAAAGCATCCCAGACTCTCCTGTGTATTACCATTATGTAGCTCAGATATGTGTAAGATCTATTTAGATATACATATGCATACAAATACATATAGGTATACTTGATATTAATAAATATATCTGAGACACATTAAAATGAATAGTATATAGATACAGTATGATGTAAATAATTCATATGTACATAATGTGTGTATATCTGTAACTTACGCGCTGAATCAGCAGATGCAGTTGGGCTCTGAGAGCAGGATTATCAAGACAGGCAGACCATACAGCACCCTTATGGCCTTCAAATGTACCGATCCAGTCCCCTGTTTCCCCATTTCTGAGCATCGGCTTCCCATCTGAGAATATACAATGTACACATAATACTTCAAAGAAACGCTCTACTGGAATAAACACACGCACGCCCACATATATATGTGTATAAATGCAAATATATACATCAAATTGTAGATCATTTGAATTACCTTTGCTGGCGCTGATGAGGAAGTAGCCATCGGAAGTAACAGGGCTGTAGAACAGATCGACAATTGGCCGCGAATGTCCATGGCAGACAAGGGGAACCTGCGCCTTCCGCTTCTCCATTCTGCTCCTTTCCTGCCCTAAACCTAAATCGCATCATTGTTAACGAGTTTAACTTGAAATTCCCTTTGCTATAAAATATAAGAGAGTTAACCTTCTACGACGTTACAAATCGTGGCCTAACATAATTAAAAGTTGATTTACATAAGTATGCAAGTAATCTTCAACACGTGGCATGTTTCTACACTACACTAATATAACGATCTCTCTTAAGTTGAGTAATAATGCTAATCCGATGCACAATGCTTCAGCTATTGGAACCTTGCGACCCGTGGTTGTGAGTTATAACAAAGTATTTTAGGTGTGTGTGTTTTTGTAAATGGCAATTGCGATGACATGATGCAAGATATGTCTTTGAAAACACCTTTGGAAGCAACTTATACACCTGGACAATCCTTCTTCCAGCATATGCCCAGAGTTGGGATCTGCAGGAGGCATTCGGAACGCCACAACTTGAAACTACGTTTGTCCAGAATGGGCATCCTCCAGATGTGATTGGTCTATACTACACAATGTGCTTACAATGGGAGCCTCTACATGATGTTACTTTCTTGATTCATATACAACTTTGGATGTATAGAGTCACTCTTATAAATTGTATAAATTATATGTCACTAGATCCTGTATAACATCAATTGGTTGCATTGTAATTCAATTAAAGTAAGAAAAATAGTATTCTTACACAAACTTAAGGAGAAAAAAAGACCATATGTAATCTATCAGGAACAGTATGCCCTTTTAGCTTCAAAAAGTGTCAACAATATGCCCTTTTAGCTTCAAAAAGTATGACATGTTTAAGTGGGGATGATGGGTTATGTATACTCGCTTTATGTTGGATATTTCACATCCATGTTACATGTGTCATAAGTTTTAGTTGAAGGGCTAACATGTGGCAATATGTAGTTGTTAAGTGAGTCCGCCGTCAACACTTGTGTAATCAACATTAAGTTTTTTAAGATGAACTTAGGAATTAACTCAAATGCAATATAATAAGGTACTATCCTAATTATCTTAAAATAACTATTCCTTAAACTTTAAAAGATAATTTGAGTAGGCTTTAGGATCATATCACAAGAGACCTAGACATGCTTATGCTCTAACTCCACTAAGTATACATGCCTTTTACATACCCTCATGACAGAACTAAGATATTATGACTTACCCCTTAAGGATCACCCTCCTCTTCCATGTCAAATTAGGTGTAACACTCGTAATTAAGCAAAGCACATTTGTATCTTTATTTAATTGTAAGTGTGGGATCTTAGTTGACATGTTTTTATTACCAAGTTTTTGAAGGATCATAAAAAGGTTCTAAAGTTAGCATTAGAAAGCCACGGGTTCTAGAGTTGACATTAGAGAGCCCAGTTGTGACCCCTGGTGCAATTCTTGAATATAAAGGGTTTGACATGACATTTAAAAATAATATCACATAAAGATGTCATATTAAACCATGATTAATTCTTAAGGGTTTGAATGGTTCACACATCTTAGTTCTAGGGCTGGTACTTAATGCAAACATGAGTATGCACCATAAAGCGAACATGAGTGTTTTAACTAAGCAAACTCCCTAAAGATAAGTTTAAATAACCTAAGTACACAACCTCTTAAGTGTCTCACAAAAGAGCTTTTTACTAATGAACTTAGGTTGTCTAATCCTTAGATCCCGAAGAGAACACTCCCTAGCCAAGTGTGTCAGACCTACCCTCTCTTAAGCTTATGCCAAGGCTTAGCACCCTGATGTAAACACAAGTACGCCTACTTACTAGAGTATCCAACCAGGAGTTGTATTCCTGGATGAGGATGATTTATCAAAGGGTAAGTGATGATGTCTTGACTTTGTCATGGGGATATGTTTAAATCACGTCTTTTTAATGAGGTTAGTTTTATTTAGGCCTATTGGGACAAGATCTTAGAGTCTACTTAGGTTATTCTTTAGGGTTCGAGGGATAGTCATTTTATGAAGACTTAAGGTAAGACTCTAAGTCCTCTACCTAATTAAGCATATGAGTTATATTATTTGCATCGTCGTAATATGTAGTTGCCAAGTGGCCTTCTGACATCACCACCTTATATGAGCAATGCTAAGTCTTCCATGTTGCCAAGCTTTGTTGGTGACACCTACTAAAAAATAGCAAATAAAAATAACAGAGAACAATCTTAAGAGTATACACGTTGGCCTTTGAGTTAAAACTTTAACAAACATTCACAACTAAGTAATGCATGTTTTTCCTTGTCTAAATGAGTGTGGGACCTTAGTTAATAAGGTAAACAGGATCATAAAGGGGTTCTAAAGTTGGCATTGGAGAGCTACATTCATGGCACTTGGTGGCAACTCTCGAATCTAAGGGGTTATGGCATGATAGCCCACATCTGGAAAACAATATCACATGAAGATGTGACATTGGGCCAGATGGCACATAGTACAACACTTAAGACACTTTTTAGGGTGTCTTATAGGGTTAATGCTAAGGGGTTGAATACTTGAGTAAGTAGGTGTGCTTGTGTCCTTATTAGGTGCTAAACCTCGGGCATTAGCTTAAGGGAAGTTGAGTCTCATAAATAAGTGTGTTAATTACACATTTAATTATGGGGTGTTCTCATTAAGATTCAAGGGTTTAACAACCTAAGCTCATTAATATGAACCCTTTTGTAAAGCATTTGTGAGGTCATGTATTTAAGGTTATTCAAAACTAGTCTTGACAGTTTGCTTAGCTAAACACTCGTGTTTGCCTACGTCGCACACTCATGATCTCACTAAGTACTAGCCCTAAGTATAGGGTATGATTTGGCCACTCAACCCTCAAGGGTTAGTCATGATTCAGGGTATCCAGTTGCCATAAAGGGGTTGTACTCTCGAATGAAAGTAATTCCTCAAGGGGTAAGTCACAATGCCTTGGCTTTGGTCACGGGGTATGTACAAGCATGTCTCCTCATCAGGGTTGGAGCATGAGACTGTATAAGTTAACCTTTAAGGTTTGGAAGATATTCATTTTAAAAGACTTAAGATGGGACCCTAAATCTTGTGTTTACTTAGGCATCTGAGTTAGGCTCTAAGGGTTATATTAAAAGACTTAACATTGTTTACACATGGAATTGACGTCAAAAGGCCACTTGGTGGCCATGTGTTAACCCTCCATATTAAAAGTCTAACAATGCTTTAGTGTTAAATCTATGACATTGTCTAAAACATAATACCCTAGGGATTGTATTTTACTAGAAAACCACTAATATCACATGTATCACATGAACCATTTCATATCAAACTTAAAATCTCATTGTAACCCTTAGAGGGCACTAGTGTCATGAACATAGCTCTCTTCCTTAGATCCCTCACTTAAAAACTCTTTTGAGAACCTGACTTTAAAAAAATCCCACACACACTTAACCAAGTGCATATATAACACTCACAAAGTGAATCAAGATGTACCCTCAACTAAATGTGGTGGTTTATTTCTAACTTATAGAATCATATAAATAAAAATATGGGCAGTAGAACAAATATACATTAGATAGGATGCACCATCGACCTTCACATATGGCTGGCAACCTTTATTAGTAAATTTAATATATGTTAATAGGTTCCTAGAAATTATAAAACCCAAATAACAAGAGCAACAAATGGAATTTGCAGGAATTAATTTAACACCATTATAAAAACCTTATCAATGTTGAACATGTTTATCATGGTTCGCCGTCCATGAACAAGCTTAACTAATTTAAGTGGTTCTGAAGTGAACATAAGAAAGAGCAAGTTTAACATTTTTGTGAAGTTTACCATAAACCAAGGGTTCAATTGATTTCCTGTTTCGTGCCTTAACGTGCGTGAAAATGATAACGCTTAGATTTTTGTCTCAGTATGTACTCCATAGTTTCAGAAAGGTACACAAACGGTGTCTCTACGAGTGCATGAAAATGATACAATTTGTACTCCAAGTAATGTCAATGTTAAAAATAGTTAATTATTATAAATAAGTTAAAGGTAAAAAAAGGAGAAACAATTCAACCTTTTACATTTATATTTTATTTAAAAGGTTGCAGTATGTTTTAAATCACATCCCCACCTTCATTCTATACTAGTTGTTTAGTTCATCACACAGAATCACATGTACACCCAAGTGGAAGCTCGTAATGATATACATAATAAATCTGATGATAAACAATTAGTGAAGAATAATAATAAATTTTGTACTTTTTTCCCTTCTAGCTGCGTTTTCAATGTGAGATTTCTTAAAATAAATATACATGTACATCAATTACAACCAATATGGGCTGGGTCGCACTAACCCTTAAAACCCTTAACTTACGTTTTAAGGGTTTTGTGGCGTCACACTGACCCTTAAAACCCTTAGTGCATCTCTTAAAGAATACATAAAATTAAGGGTACTTCAAGGGTTTTTGTGTTGCACCTACCCTTAAGTTATGTGGAAAAATGCATTTTTTTAATAACATCACAAATTAGAATTTTTTTAGTGGTAGGTTCCTAGTTTGGCATGGTTGAGGCGGCCGGAAAAGGCCTCAATCACTAATTTAAGAAACATGAACTCGAGTAATGTCTAAAAACAGGTCCTTTAATTATCTTTTAAGAAAAAAATATCATTTATTGCTGGTAGGACAGTGTCACTGTTTTAAGTGTTTTGACACTAAAATCCTTAAAAATTTAACTATGATTACATTACAGGGTGAATTCAATAGTAATACTACATCAAAATTTATGTAATAACCCTTGAGGGTTAAGGGTTTTAAGGGTCAGAGCGACCCAGCCCTATATCTATAAAACAACTTTAAAACCGATTATATGTGGCCTCCATTAACGTACATATGCATCATACTCTTAATATACGTTGATATTGCGATGTGAGAAATTCATAAGCTTAAAAGTTATCTATAGAAGTTCATTAGGACATGCCTGAGAAATTGACACTGAAGAAAAACAAAATGTAAGAAGATTTTTAACATATTTTAAATGTGACCTAATGCATGATATAATTATAAAAATCATATAGCAATCCTTACACGTGCGGTGGAACCGTAAGCTTTGTTTATACTTATTATAGATATAATTGTCCCACCCACATATCATATATCATAGTCCAATATGTTAGCAAATCCAACTACATTACAGTTGACTGGAACGTAACGCCTAGGAAGGGCAAAATACCAAAACTGCCAGCCTGCTCTTGGGCACACACGATTGGGCAGGCACACTGCTCCAAGTTCAATTCAGTCTTTACAACGGAACCAGCAACACTTCCAAAACAGGTGTTCCAACAGATGTCCAAACTCTACTTTGCAAACCTACCAACACCATGGATGAGCTTGCTGTTCTTAATAGATCAAACACTGTATTCTGGAGGCTCGAGTGCTACATGAAATTTCTATACGGAACCTGATAGATACTTATGCATCTAAACAGAACAGGTTCTTTACAGATTTTGTGACTGGTATGGTTAATATGGGGAACCCAGCTACTATGGATTTGGCAGCAAACTGTGGCCATTGCTTCTCTTATATAATAAAGATTTTTCATTAATGATGAGTGATTGCATCAGGTGACTTATTTCTTATCTCCTTAATGAATTTAATTGACTCTCCCAAAAATTTGTACAGCGGCAACACATTCTTCAGCATGAGTGCAAGGAGGTCAGCGAAAGACACCACTCCTGGGCATTCTGTTTCGACAGTGCTTTTGATGTTATCCACCACGTCCATATTGGGATTGCATTTTGTTCCAGGTTTGAGCCATCAAGTAGAACCGAAGCATCACAACCCTGTAAAGAAATAAATTCTTCATAAATTCAACACAGCCTTGGCTCGTTCACAACGACTTGACTCGCACTATGGGCACGAGACTTGGAACTCAAGATCCCATATGCAACCCACTAATAAGAATAAAACAAGCATTAAAAAGTTTGTGGAAAACCCATAATTGCGAAAGAAACACTTAAAACTTAAATTAAAGTACACAGCAAACCCCTTTTTATATTTAAGCAATGGAGGCGAGTTATTTTCATTAGGCTTGACTTAAAAGTGAAACACATGTGCATCAATATGGGGCGATGAAGCTTCAAAGAAATATGTATATGTAGTTGGCAGCCAGCTTAAGGAGATATATTTCCAAATGTCATAATCCACACAAGGATATGATTCCAAATTCCAGATCATGAGATTTGCATGTTTTATATATACGTTAGGTAAATGTTTTTAGAGACAGTAATAAAATAATATATAGAAGTTCATATGCACGTTGAACGTGAATACATTTTTCCATGGTGTCGTTATATTAAATATCGCATGTGCCCAACAAACATCTCACCTAAGTGATTTGATTCAAACACCTCAAAGTGATGCTTGTGCACATAACATTTGTAACCTAGATGGATACGCATACATATTCAACGGTATTCAACGGTAGTCTCGTGTGTTTTATAATTGAAATCCTGTACAAAAGAAAAGAAATACTCCATAACCTTAGCCACGTCAACTCCACGTTTCACAGCATTCAACAATGCCACGTACTCAAACCAATCGACAAATCCCTGACGCCTAAGGATAATGAAAGCTTATTTAGATAAAGCACTAAACGTGTATAATGAAATGAGTGTTCATTCCGAACTGATAACTTCCGGCACATCGTACCCAAACTTGCAAGTTCTAGTTACAGGTGGGTAAAACCTTCGCGAGGCATTCTACAGATAATTAATCAATTCTGGACTCGTGCCAAGAAACTCTTGGTTATGCTTTACGTGTAACTCCATAAAATAGAATCACGTTGTGGGAACCGATCGAATAGGAATATCATACTTCCTGATTTACGCATATACAGCAATCATGATATTCCACAATGAACTCTTAAACATGGACAAAGCTTCAGTAAGATTCTCACTATGGGGTACACATTATTAGCATGGTCGTTCCTGAAATTATATGTTTCTAATGGAACATGTTTAGACTTTGCCTTATAGTTGACCCGCGAGCTGATGGTTGGGATCACATGATTGCACCCTGATAACTAACTAAGAATTAAATGCTTGAACATATAAATGATACATTTCCGACCCACACTTTCACGACCCTAACTCACAAACTATGTCCCTATAGCGCATGGTGTCTTCCAGCTCCTTTGGACCCTCGATGAGTCTTGCTGATGACATTCCTAGGAGGACTACGTTAAATACGTATGTCCACATGAGGCATATGGAAGCTGCTGCATAACACGAACTATTTTATTATGTACTATTACAATTATCTTATACATCATCAAGTAATAATAAGATGTGCTTAAGGCCTAAACTTATCAATTTTTTCATCTCAAGAGTTCCTATTACACTACTTTTTTCATATTTAAAAAATCCATGAGCTTTACCATGCACTTTCTTCCCATATACATTCCATCTCTATTGTATTAGTTAAAAGTCCAATGTACTTGTCAAATAAAATGCTGTTATAACTAAGATCATTTTATTTTTTTTAAATTGAAAACAACAAAGAGGTTTTACATTTTCAAAACATGAAAAAATGTTCAAAAGATAAATTTTTAACACCTGCAACTAGTGAGTTTAATTCGTATCACAAGTAATACTCACTCATCTCAATTCATTATTTAAAAAATATTATCTCATTATATTAAATAACAACTTATTATAAATACAATATTCAACCTCTGTAATTGAATAACATCATTTTAATAAAATATTTTCTCATTTTCTTCTTCTTTTTTCTAGTTACTTCACTTTTAAAGTACTATTAGTATATCCAGGCTCTCCCCCAGCATAACAAAAAGAATAATAATTAATATTTGAGTGTCAAGTTTATTTAAGAAGATAATAGCATTTTTAAGTAGAATTATTAATTATCAAGTATTTTATCATATTTTATCCATAATGTATAATAATCTTCTCAAACAAACATGAGATAAAATAATACTTTCAAATTATCTTTTTTCTTGATTAATTATAAAATGTGATAATAACTAATGTTGTAATCCTTCAAATTTTAAAGAATAAAATAGATTTAAATAACACTAACTTATATTATTAAGGATAAGATGCAATTCTTATTAAATACATAACAAATTAATTTAAATGAAAGTTTAATAAGAAAATTTATATAATGATGGTTATGTTAGTTATGTTAATGATGATATGTAAGTTAGTTAATGATGATATATAAGTTATGTTCAAGTCGTAAAGAATGTTGAAATGAACCATTTACTTAGAGGTAATGGTGAAGAGAATTGTATGAAATGAATTAATTATTATAAGGATATTGATTTAGTATAACCATTATTATGCAAGAGTTGAGTCAATTATTAAATATATAAAAAAGATTACACTAAATAAATAAATTATTTAAAAAAAACAACAAATTAAAAATTACTGAATAAGTTATATATGAGTTTGAAGATGCAAAAATGTTAACATTGGTAAGCAATATTAATGAGCACATAGGTGACATGAAAATGTAAATTTAAATGAAAATATGGTAATTACTACACATTATAAGTAAAAATTAAATATAAGTCTTCTTTTATAAAAGTTAGGTATAAAATTAATAACTAATTAATCTTATTTATAATTGATTAGCTAAATGTGATAAAAATATGCAATTTCTCGATTGCATATTGTCCTTATAAGTAAGAATGTAAATAAAATTCAACATAACTTATTTATTACATATGTAAAAATGATGTGAACTAGAGAATCCTTAATTAGATTTAAACATAAATTAATTATTAATTTTTTATTTAACGTCCTAACCCTAAGTAACTATTATTTAATTATTAAGATGTAAGAAAAAGATCAAAGATAATAATCATTTCATATGTAAAATTGAAATAAGCATTTATTAAAAGGTGGTGTTTATTGGTGTGCTGCGTGTGCATGCATGTGCAGGTATATATATTTAAAAGATTCGCCAACGAAGTAATAATATCATATCTATACTATAATAATACATATTCATTATTTGGTATATATTTTTATAGGATTCGCCAACGAACCTTAAGCAATAGGCTTTAGTTATTATATATATTTATTTTTTTTATTTTACATCATATTTCATTAAGCCATATTGGCCAGTGTTTAATACATGCTCATAGGGTTTGTCTATAAACCTTAAGCAATAGCCTCCAATTGAAGATACATATTTTTATTTCCTTCCTTGTAACAACCTCATTTTTTAAGGTTCATTGACAAACCTTATGGAATTTGACTTTGTGTCATATTTATATTTGAATTTCTATTTTAATAGAGTGCATTAACCTTACTCAATAACCTTGTGTTTACAAAAATCCTTAATGCGGAGTACTAACGTATATAATCCTTATAATAACCTACTAAGAAGGGAAACCAAATCTTAAAACACAAAGTTCATGAACAAAGGGTAAGATTTGCTTTAGAGGAGAATAGAAATGACTCATTTCGAATGGGCCAGTGCCACCAATTGAGCGAACCACGGTGGTTATGAAACAAAAAGTGCAGTGAAATTAATAAGCTATTTGGCATACTTAGTCTTACAACTAATGGAAGATGTGTAATAAAATTGAAGATAATGACACACTCACCTTCATAAAACAACTTTGATACAAAAGTTGTTACGCTTTATGTTTAGGATAGAATTAGCTTTAATTTTTATTACTATAAGTCAGAAAGAATTATAATATATGGTGAATTTTTAAGTTCTTAATAATTGAGATTATATTTTCTATCCGATGAACCAATCCTTTGAATTTATTTTAGGATTAAATTATAATTGATTACAAGTAGTATTAAATTCAGTTTTCATTAGTAATCAACTATAGTTACCAATCGTAATTCCTAAACCCCCTGACATAATTATATAGGAGGTTCATTACAAATGGCATTTATTTAAATTCATGAGATATGTGATAAACTAACGTTGACAATACAAAAGCAGCACCGCTTATGAGGCACTTATTTTATAATAACGAATTTTTCATTAATGATGAGTGATTACATCAGGTGACTTATTTCTTATTTGCTTAATGAATTTAATTGACTCTCCCGCAGTTCAGTCTAACTTCGCCGCTGGTACCAGTAAGCACGTCATATTGCCCATCTTGATCATGGCCGTGACGACGTCCTGGAAGAACCTGGTTGATTAAAAGCATATACATGCACAAGATATGCCGTGTCCCAGTTTACCACCACTGAACAAGGTTTGATCAGAAAAGAGAAGCCCCTTGAAGTTCATCAAGTTTGCAAAATACTTGTTATCAAAGACTACAGGGGTTTGCAAGTCGAGCGGCGAGAGGTTACTATCACCCCGGAGCTAGGGCACTGAGACTGCAGAGAGGCGTTGTAGTCCATGTTCATGTAGTCAGAACTCTGAAAGGGACCGTATAGTCTTGCTTTGAAATTCGTACACTGGGCCTGGCCGACAGTGTGTGCTCCAGATAGAGCTACTAAATCTTGCGTTGTGAACCCGTGGCTTTGAAAATTTGAATTCAAGGCTGAAACATTTGAAGTTGGTGGCGGGAGATTTGTATTTGCTGCCGATTGACTTGCTGTTAAACTGTCCCTGCGTCCAAATAGAACTGTCCACGACGGTCCATTTAGCTGCAATATTAACATGTTGGTGTTGGTATATATATATATATATGTACATGTATATACAATTTACGACTAATCTATTATAAATATATTACAAAATTTGGTCCATACAGCGGCAACACATTCTTCCGCAATGAGTGCAAGGAGGTCAGCACAAGACACCACTCCTGGCATTCTGTTTCGACAGTGCTTTTGATGTTATCCACCACGTCCATTCCACGTAATGAATTAATATTTGGGAATGCATTTTGTTCCAGGTTTGAACCATCAAGTAGAACCGAAGCATCACAACCCTGTAAAGAAATAAATTCTTCATTTAATATTGAATTCTCTAGTAAAATAATCATCTTTAAGTAGCCATACATTAACATGGCAATCGTGGAAAAAAGCGAATAAGTGAAGCACACATCCTTGGCTCGTTCGAAACGACTTGACTCACAGAAGTCTGCACTATGGACACAAGACTTGGACAGGTAGAGCTATAGTATGTGGGACTCAAGCTCCCATATGCAAACCCACTATAAGAAACAAAACAAAGCATAAAAAGTTTGTGAAAACCCCATAATTGCGGAAGAAACACTTAAAACTTATATTAAAATAAACAAAAACGCATAGTTTTTAACAGGGAAACCCCCCTTTTATATTAAAAAAAATGGAGGCAAGTTATTTCACTAGGCTTGACTTAACATGTGCATCAACAGGGGTTAAGAAGCTTCAAAGAAATGTATATGTAGTCGGCGCCCAGCTTAAGAAGAAATATTTCCAAATGTCATAATCCACACAAGGATATGATTCCAGATTCCAGTTCATGACATTTGCCTGTTTTATAATATGCATTACGTAAGTGTTTTAAAAACATCACAATAAAATATATAAAGTCATATGCAAGTTGATCGTGAATAGATTCTTCCACGGTGTCGTCATATTAAATATCGCATGTGCTCAACAAACATCTCACCTAAGCATGATTTGATTCAAACACCTCAAAGTGTTGGGGGTGTATGTGTACGCATGCGTGTGCACATATCTGCGGGACATGTGTAAAACCTAGATACGCATACATATGCAACAGTACTCGCATGTTTTTTTTGACCTTTATAATTTGTACAGGAAAAAAAAAAAAAAAAAAAAACTTCTTTAGCCACGTCAGCTCCACGTTTCACAGCATTATGACCTCTCAGCAATGCCACGTACTCAAAGCGATCAACAAGATCCCTTGGACTTACAGAAGTCCAAACTGTGGACATGTATGTGGACTTAAACTCCCATACATACGTCTACTCTACACGTTTGTATAGCTTAATCATACATATCTTCATATAATGGCGCTCATTGCTAGTTATCTTGTTCTCAGTGCTAGAAAATACAACTTAGTTCCACATTCTACGATTCATCTTGTCCGAATCTTACTTCTATTGTGTGAAACTCTATACAAAAAAGGAGCAGCGGATTGCTGCTTCTGTTCTTCAATTACATTCCATGACTGCTTTGTCAATGTATATAATACATCACCCGACATATTGTAATGGTGTGCTTGGATGTGTACAGGGTTGTGATGCTTCTGTTCTACTTGATGCATCTCCATCAGAGCAGATGCAGGTCCAAATGCAAATTCGCTCCAGCATCAAGTTGTCGCAGTGACCACCTAAATTTCATACGTTCTCTTCCTCTGTGTGAATGTCTATTAGTACTTATATCTAATATATATATAATGTATAATCAAAATCAAGTATTTAGACTCGAGCTTTTGATATACGTGCAACGCCTTGTGCATTTAGAGGAATATCTAACCTTATACAGTTGAGTGGACCATCCTGGAGCGTCGATTTCGGAAGAAGAGATGGCACAGTTGCAAACCAGGCAGGGGCTAATAGCAACCTTCCACCACCGTCTTCGACACTGCCCTGATACGAAGGACCTAGTTGCACCATCCACGCTCACACAACTGGACAAGCGCAGTGCTTTACGTTCAAAATGAGATTGTATTGGTCCAACTCTTAGTACCGATCGCATGGATTCAAGCTTCAATTCTTCACTAACCGCCCACCTTTCACCCTTGGATGTGAGTCACGGGAAGTTACTATATGTATTTGTGATATGGCATGAACAAATGAAGACTTTCGTAAAAACCTCTATTTTATATTTTAAATACGTTTTCCACCCTCACTCGTTTTACAATTAATACCATCCCTTTTAATAATTTATATGACAAATTTACTTTTTTTCTTTTGACTTCGATCTGCAAACATTTTCACATAATCATTTAGGATTTATTATCCCTTCGTCCAACATGTACTTCGCAATTCTAGACACATGCATTGTACCGATTATTAACTCAAGTTTACGGACTAAAAATCAACAAGATCATAAGTATAGAACCCTCTCCTGTACTAGTGAAGATAAAGTCCAACCCCCACAAGCATGTCGTTTAAATTTTTAAAAGTCTTTCCAACCCATATTGAGGACTCGTCCAATCCACCAGACCCAACATAATCCTTGTCACTAGTCTGTTCCTCATATATACGGCCCATGGTGATTGCCAAAGAAAGAACCTCTAAAGAAGCAATTGCATCGTAAACACATGTCCTCACCATTGCAAGTCTATCCTTCAAGAGAATGGAATTGTCATTCAATTTTGAAACTAGCGCACTCTTATATATTTATTTCCCTTCATAAACCACAAAACAGTGGATTGTTTTATATCCCTTTCCACTTTAGTTCACACTCTAATGCAATTGCATCATCACTTGCATCTTCCATCTCCACATCTTCCAGCGTGTCATTCTGATCCCAATATTCATAAAAGGCATGTCACAAACTGCTCTCATTCTCAAAACGATTGCTCAAGCACTTGAACCTACCTGTTGCAAAGTGGATATAGACTATAAGCATCAAGGTAAAGAGAGTAGAAATATTTACCTAAAGAAAAACATTAGAATCCTTGCATCTTTATTATCTTCCATATAGCTTTTTAGTAATTGAAAGATGTCAATACAGAGAGACACAATCGATAAATAAATTTATTCCCAAATTTAGCTCATGTCGACACTAACATGCACTTTTGCACGGACTGTTTGCAAGACATTAAGTAGCTGCAAGGTTTTTCTTGTCTTTCTCAACACATTGCCTTCCTATAGATGGTGTACGTCTTTGTTGAAGCTTGACCACACTATAGTAATATGGTTGATATGACTAAATGCTCACTGAGGAGTCGTTTAGAAGCAGCATTGACAGGGTTAATCAGCTTCTTAACGTCGTAGATGTCATTTAGACCATGGAGGCATGTCATTGCACTAGTATTTGACCTGAAAACAAGAATCTCTAGCCAATTTGAAGTAATTCTTTTTTGTCCTTAAATAATTTTCAAACATAAGCTTGTGCATCATCACAAACATGGATAATAATTAGGTATAGAACCTCCTTCACATTTTTTTCTAGGCTTCTTCCAATGCATGCCATTGCACCCTCGCATCTGTTACTATAAACATATTAAACAGTAACATTTGTGAAAATGAAAATGAAATGATACAAAAGCTTACTTGTTATAAGTAAATTGAACGAAGTTAACTAACTTAGGCAAGCCATTGAGGAGTGAATTCACAACCATGACTTTGGCATAGTCAATAGGCAAGTTGTATTTAAAAGCCTTCCATAATGTTGTTAAAACCTTCATTAACACAAATAACGAAATAGTGATCGCACTTATGATTATTTTACTTCACTCCAATTTAGGGATCCACTTCATCATTTTTTCACTTTGATCTCATCTTAGCAATAATCACAAGTATTTGTCCATGGTTCTTGTCAATATAACCTTCATAAATTCTTGTTATATCCTTCAGTTGCTCCTTTTAGAGACCTATTGCAAATCAAATAGTTTTTCCCAGTTGCTTTTTTATTGAAGACAAAGAAGGTCATTTCAAATTCATAAATATTAGATTGTGTATTCTTGTGCTGCCCAAATTCTAGCTATTGCCATTAATTGATGGAAGCCCTCTCCATATTAGTAAGGTGAATGATGCATACTCAAGGCCGTGTCACACAATCAGTCTGATAAAGCTTGCTTTCCTCCAAAAAGACCTTATCAAGTACAAAAACAACATCCAAAACAAATTTTAAGACATTTTTTGGATCATTATTTTTTTAAAGCATCCTTTAAAGTCCTCCTCTTTAGAGATAATGTAATAACCCTTAATTTCAACCAAAAAAAAAAAAAAAAAAAAAAAAAAAAAAAAAAAAAAAAAACCTAACCTGCTTCTTTAGCCTTTTGACTTTGAATCTCCCTAATTAGCTTAAATAACAATCTCCTTACTTGTCATGTAGTCGAGTTGCCATCCTTTAGCTCTGCTACATAAACCTCTCACTTTGTTTGCTTAAAGAACATAGTCATGCGCACTTTGACTGAAATCATTCTTTTAAAGAAAATTCACCATTGAGAATAAGTAAATCTTGATAACCTTTGATTAAAACTCTTGCATAGTTACAATGTTGAAACATGTTGTTAATAACCACCCTTACATAAACGTAGTTTGGTGTGAGGTTCCCACTCCACACCCCTTGAGAATTATATAAAAACTTGTGCAAGTCTACAAATTGGTTTGCCTAAGAAAATTGTAACAACATGTTGATTTCTAAAAACCCAACATAAATAATTTAAAAGATGCTACAATATAGTTGAGTGCTTAATTAATAATGAATGACTTACTAAATGAGTTAAAATGTGCAACTAGCTCCTAAAATAAATAATAGTTGTGAATGAGCAAAGCAATCACTTTAATTACGTACCTTTGTTGAAAAAGCTCATGATGGAGTGTTGTTTAGAATCACAAATTGTTTTGGCTATTAAACGTCATCTTTTGCCTTTATGGTCTCCCTGATCTAGTCTCTGTTATAACGACGACAACGTGCCTAGACAAAAATATATGTTGTTACAGATTATTGTGCAAGTCAACTACAAATCAAAATGAGAAGTAAAAAAATCTATCTCAAATTATCTTGAGCAAGACAAGGTCTTACAATCTACCGCACAATATAATTGTACTTGAACAAACTTTTGATAACTTCCACATAAGATAAAAGAAGCTTGAATTCGCAACAAGCTTCATCAATAACTTCTCAAAATAACTTTAAAATAGGTATTGTTGCTCCATTTTGCTTTCTTTTCAAGCATGCTTTCTTCTTATGACCATCGGTAAAAATATGAAACCCAAGTTTATAGTGTCCTTGCTTCTTGTCTAGTAACTTTCATCACAATCGAGACACCAAATTATATTGATGCGCACCCACTCACTTCTTCTAAAATGTGTGCTACATTTGAAAATTTATGCAAATGTCATGGCACCTTTTCTTAAGAATTATGTAAGGTAATTGCAATGTACTACTAGTAAAAGCTCAACAAGCTTACCTATTGCAAGGGCTAATAGATGGTTTAGAATTAACGACAGCATTTTCAAAAGCTTTAAGAAGTTTCACATTTCCAAATTAAAATCTTAAGAAAATCTCAACCACATCCACAACCATTTGAATTCCTGAGTTCACTTCGTTACTATATTCCTCCATTTGAATTCCTGAGTTCTCCTCGTTACTATATTCCTCCCCTTAGATTTGTAATTAAAGTGAATATCATTTTCAACAAATTCTTCCAAGTCTATAAATATTTCATTCCTTAAATGGCCCATGTACTTTAAGTTGGAATCCTAGCAATTGCTAGTTCCTCTATAACTGCCCCTCAACTATCTTCATTACTTTTACTCCTCAGTAGATTTACCCTAATCTTGATTAAACCTAGTGAAAATATGTACGTAGACGTACAGAAAATGTACAATGCTGTGTTTTTATATAGAATTTTGGTGATGTGGCAATTTACTCTCATTGGTCCATGTTTGTATAATATTAATTAATCCTTGATTTTCACGTATATGCAGATGCTATACGAGTGAACTCCCTGTTGACTACAGTGAAGTTTGATAATCTATACTTCAAGAACTTGCACAGCTTGAAGGGTTTGTTTTTTTGGATCAGACACTGTACTCTGGTGGCAGAGTGTGGCCAGTTATGCAGCGAGCCAAACTACCTTCTTTGAGGACTTCCGTACTGCAATGGTTAACAATCCGGTTCTAATTGTGAAATACGCAAGAGTCGTGGAAAAACCAATTAAATGATAACATATGGCTAGAATTGTGGGTTTAAATATAAGTTTTGCATGTTTTTCATTTAGGAGGTATAGCTCAGTGGTAGAGCGGTTGACTGCAGATCAAATGGCCACTGGTTCAATCCCGGTTACCTCCTATTTATGAAGTTTTTTATTTCTTAATGTTAAATCATAATATTTTAACACCAATCATTCATGTTACTCTCCACCTCTGTAAAATCTATCTGCTCGCTAACCCGCTTAAACAGCTCGTGTATCGCAATAGAGTTCCCTATAAACGTTCCCTATAAACGTGTTATTTTGCACATTCAGCATCGCTCGTCAACCTCCTTAGTACGGAACATTGCAGCAGTTAAGTATCTGCCACGACGTGGATCAGCTGGACACATCATGTTCTTGTCGTCCCACATCTGCTGAGTCAGCTCCGGCACAGTTAAGGCCGTATACTGCTGCGACCCACGCAAACCCCACCATAAGAAATGCAGACGTGGAAATGGAATCAGATTAACCGCAAGCTTTCTCAGGTCAGAGTTTAGCTGACCTGGTAACCTCAGGTAGCACGTCACCCTGCTCATGGTCGCAGATATCTGATGTTTAAACAAGATATCTCCATTACTTTTGAGTGACATCAAACACTAGTAAAATGAGACATACTATTCACCTTTGGTTGTGCACTTCTCCATGTACACGCATCCAGGCCCCCAAGGCCCCGAAGATGCCATCCTTTTGTCCCACGGCCATCCTCAGGTTTGCAGATTCACTCTCAGACACAGGTAATCGCAACTGGGAGGGCGAGAACGCCACAATTGCCGGTTCGTTTCCGTACGGTGTTACCCTCAGTCAGCCGACTGGTCTGTATAGTGATGGCTACATACTCATCGACTATCTTATCCAGAAGCTGGGACTGGAGGATTTCTCGCTCCTAGCAATGCATACTCTTCAGAAGTTTGAACTTTGCGTAAGCCGGTGCCACTGTGGTGACAGTCAACAGCCCCATATTTAGCTGGCACAACTTCTCGTTGCAGGCCCAAGACATTTTGAAACACAAGCACAGGATGGAGCGCAACTTTCCCAAGCAAAACCAGGCGTGGTTCGAACAGGCCCTCTACTACATCCAAATCGGAGGAGACGACATCAATGCAAACATATTGAACGGACCAGATGTCGTCCTCAACGTGAGCATCCCGAATGCAGTGCCTGGCATAAGTCAAACATAGTGGAGTTCCTGCGGCGGGTTGCACCCCGAACTACCTCAACCTCACCAGCATGTTACCCCTGGGTTTTTACAGTACGATGACATGGGCTGCATTGCATTCATCAATGGGTAATATATACCTGAGTTAACATGCTATTACACACTCTCTCATATCTATATATGTCTTATATATATATATACTCTAGAAATAGGTATGCACAGGCATTCAACAGTAAGATGGAGGCCTTAGCTCCGGCTTCACAAATTGGACCCAGGCTTGCTGTGGTGGAGGTGTGCAAAGTACGAACGAGTTCAATTGTGGAAATGTACTATGCGGCTGTGCGAGTCACCCTGGATACACTGTGTGCGCATAACTATGTTGGCATTCATTTCTCACAGCAGTTTTCAAAGATTATGTCAGAACAAGTTTTTGACTCCGGACGTCAAGTTTGTTCGCAGATACCAGTTCCTATTCCATTGGCTCCTTTCAACACTCCTATCTATGTAGGTTGAGCTTCACAAACATAACTATTTCTTGGAATGCATTTCTAATTTTTTATTCTTTCAACTTTCTTCTTCGTATAAATGAAACGAAATCATGTTTTAAATGTCACCTGTGTTCGACGGCTATATAAAAGTGATCCACTATGTGCCACGACTCACGAGTTCTTAAACTCTAACTCCATAAAGTTTAAGCTATATGATTAGTTTTTGATATTTTAATTTTGATTATATGCATTTCTATACTTTATTGAAATCAGAGTGATTGAACTATTGAGCTACAAGCAGATGTTATGTTTTATTAAGTCGATGTGCTTTACACTGACACACACACAACAAATATATAGAGAGAGAAGGAGGTAATACATTTTTCTATTTCATATATATTATCTTATGTTATCGAAATGAATATATACTTATCCAAGTCTTTAATCTTCTTTAGATTATGTTAAATTAATATACGGATTATATCACAATAAAGATTCATTAAAAAGAGAGAAAATAATAATAGTAAATGTTCAAATTATTTAGCACGGGAGGTCTTCTTACCACCGACAGTACATTTAAAAATAATAAAACCATGCCCAACACATCCGTATATTTAAAGATTGACTTTATATATTTCAAAATAATTAAATTAATAATTACTTTAAGATTAAATTTGGGTTAAAGATTTTTAACATTTTAAGAAAGTCATAAAAACTTACATACGATTGCCACGTAATATGCGTATTTGTCATTGCAGGGATTCTTTTTGTCACAGGAATTACCTTATTTCGTGGGAGAGCCCCCTCTTATGCAGTAGTGTAAAAATGCATAAGCTTTGATACGTAACATGTTAATACAATAATGTATAATTTCATTTTGCATAACTAAACAGCGTGCATTTCAAACTAGTCACGAGTGCGCATACAATTTTTCTAGATATGCCATGTAACTTGCATACAAAGTCAATTGCCCTAGAGTATGAACAGTATACTAAAACCCACTATAAAACCACGGATTGCTTGAAGAAGCGAAACAAGTTTGAAAGATGGAGTGCTTTTTGATGTTTATAATCATGTTTAATCTTCTTACCTTACATGCTTTCGCCCAGTTAAACTCCACATTTTATGATAGCACTTGTCCAAATCTTACTTCCATTGTTCGGAGTTCTATACAACAAGCTGTGACCAATGAGCAACGTATTGGTGCCTCCATTCTTCGACTGCATTTCCACGATTGCTTCGTCAATGTATAACATCCACATACAGAAATACATATGCACGTGTGTGTGGTTTAAGGTGTATATGCTTACTTTGTGAGGTTGTGTACAGGGTTGTGATGCTTCTGTTCTACTTGATGCTTCTCCATCTGAGCAAACTGCAGGTCCAAATTTCAACTCTATTCGCGGTCTGGACTTGGTGGACAGCATTAAAGCCACTGTTGAAAACTCTTGCCCTGGAGTTGTATCTTGTGCCGACTTGCTTGCCCTTATGGCTCGAGAATCAGTTGTCGCGGTAGTCTTATACTCTTGTTTGTGTTGTGTGTGTGGTTGAGTTTGTGATGTCTTTATGCAGCACTAAATTGTATACTATATTGTATTTTGTCATCTTACAAATATCTTGATGCACACTTCTCTACGTATGTAGACGCTAATACACAATTGATGTGTACTGTACAAGCACACATATACACACCAGACACACACATCTAACTACACATTTACAGTTGAACGGACCATCTTGGGCCGTTGATTTTGGACGAAGGGACAGCCTAGTTTCAAATCAAGGAGGGGCAAATAGCAGCCTTCCACCTCCTACATTCAACGTTAGTTCCCTAATCACAAACTTCCAGGCACAAGGTCTCTCAACACAAGATTTAGTTGCACTCTCCGGAGCGCACACAATCGGACAGGCACGGTGCACCACATTCAAGTCCAGACTTTACAATGCAACTAGTGATGATGTCATGGATTCAAGCTTTAACACTTCGCTGCAAAACAGCTGCCCTAGTAGCGGCGGAGATACCAACCTCTCCCCATTGGATGTTCAAACTCCTGTCCAGTTCGATAATCTCTACTTTGCTAACCTGCAAAACTCCAGGGGATTGCTGTTCTCAGATCAAACACTGTTTTCTGGAGGCTCGAGTACTACGCGGAACTGGTGGACACATATGCATCTAATCAGAACACATTTTTCACAGATTTCAGTACAGCTATGGTTAACATGGGAAGGATCAGCCCACTTACTGGATCCAACGGTGAAATCCGGACCAACTGTGGACGGACTAATTAATAAGGCTAAATATAGCCACTAATTATGTTCCTTAAGAATAAAATGGTGTTTATTTATTTCTTACGATGAATCTAGTTAAAAACTATGATGAATCTAGTTAATCTTTCCGCAGTTGAGTCTAACCTGGCCTGCTACCAGTAAACACATTAATATTGCCAATCTTAATCAAGTCCTGGAAGAACCTGGTCTGGCTACAAGCATAGACATGCACAAGAAATGCAGTGTTCTAGTTACGGCAGAGTTTGATCAGGGCCTTAACGTTCATCAAGTTTACGAATATTTGTTATCAAAGACTGCAGGAGTTTGCAAATCCAATGCCCTAGCTAGTTCGTATACTGGGCCTGGTCCCCAGACAGCTACTAAATCTTGGGTTGTGACCCGTGTCTTTGAAAATTTAAAATTAAGGCAGAAGTTGGTGGCTGGAGATTTGTATTTGCTGCTGATCGAGTGCTGTTATGTCTCTGCTCAAGTAAAACTGTCCACGATGGTCCATTTAGCATTATATAGTCCTGATTAAGATATTTATGCACAAATGTATTATAAACAAATGTACTTTATAATATGCGAGGATCACCAATTTCGCGCATTTTGCTTCGACACGACAACGTCCAGTCCACGTAATGAATTAATTTGGGAATGTAGAAACGAAGCATCACAAACTTGTAAAAAATGAAAATCTATATAATTACATAAATTTTATTATTAATCCTCTATGAAATAATCATAGTGTAAGCACATCGTGGAAAAATAAGCGAATGATTGAAACAGACATCCTTGGCTCGTTTGCAAATACTGACTCACAGAAGTCCGGACTGTGGACACAAGACTTGTTGTTGGACATGTAGAGCTATAGAGTTAAACTCAAATACGCAACTCACTAATAAGAAATAAACAAACATAAACAAGTTTGTGGAAAACCGCATAATAAAACAAAGCACTTAAAAATCAAAATAAATAGACACACATTCTTTTATATTAAAAAATGGAGGCCTGTTATTTTCACTAGGCTTGACTTCAGAGTGAAGTAGAAGAGCATGTGCTTCAATATGGGACGAAGCTTTAATAGGCTGCCAGCTTAAAGAAGATATAATTCCACAAATGACTTTTATATACGTTTTTAAATATGATACATAAAATATATAGAAAACTTAGTAACTGGATATATATAAGTTGAACATGAATATATATTCCACGATGTGGTCATATTAAATATTGCATGTGCTTAACTAACACATTGAATATTTAGTATTTACACACACGCACAGATACACGTACACACACTATCCAAATTATGAGTTTAACCATGTTTAACGAGGGTCCCAAATTGAATTTTGAGTTGCTTTTTTGAATTTATGTAAATAATATTTGTAATTTCACAGAAATATATATATTGTACAACTTATTTTAATTATGGTTATTTTTTAATTATTAATATAAGATCTATCTTATTATATACATTTTGAAGATGAAATAAAGGCACACTAATAAAAAAGAATAAATAGATTAGGACAAAAGAAAAATAATAATAAAATATTAATTATTAATAAATGATAATAATAGTTTAGGAAAAAGAAAAATATTAAATTAGTAAAAATAGAAAATTCATCACAGCATTAAAGACGTTTCATTATTAATTTCTAAGTTAAAATGTAAATCTATAAATTTTAATAGAATTTAATTTTAACAACGGGGTTTAGAAAAATCGGCAATATGGGCATATATTCTAATATATAATTTATAATATGTTTGATTCAATATTTTAAGTTAAATATATTTAAAAGTGTACACAATGTGTAATATGTATGTTTAATTAATATAATACAAATTTTAAAACAAAAAATAAATATATAATTTATAAACACATTCTTTTTTTAAATTTGAGATTGAAGATAAAAGATAATAGATACAAATAGAATATACAAATATATTATTTGATGATATGAACCATTTTTAGACCCATTAAGGGTATACTAAACGCCGTATGTTGACTAAGTAATATTTACCTAATTAAGCTTCTATAATTTTATTAGAATATCTGTTGCCAAATATATTTGTTAAAATTTATGCAGTATCATACATATTAACATGCAACACATAGGCAGGTCTAGCTTTCTCTGGACTTCTAGTCTAATTGATTTTAACATTTTATGTCCTATATAATTGGGTTGATGAAAAATGACTTTTTAGTCCTTTACATGACAAAATTTATATATTAGCTCCACTTAAAGATAATTTATTGATAAATTTTTAAATTTGATATGAATTAGAAAAGTAATTTATTAAATATAAAAGAAAAATTATAAATAAGAAAAGAATGAATCTATGAAATTAATAAATAATTGTTTAAAATAATTTAGTTATTGTATAATTCATTAGTAAGAGTAAAGAGTTTTGACAACAAGTCACGATGTTTAATACTTTGTCACTTAATTATCAAAACTAATAATAACGGTACCATTTTTGTTACTCAACAATCCATCGTTTTCTATATCATTTGGTTTTTCAATACAAAACAATTACTAAACGAACCAACCATTTGCAATAGTGAAGAGGTGTAATAACCATGAAAATCATTTTTTAATCCTTAATTAATATCTGACAAAAAAAATTGTATAATAAGATAAGTATTATTATAAATTATATTTTTATAAGGTGTTTTTATTATTAAATTGAGTAAAAGATTGAAAGGTTAGAAAGAAAAATGATATATTTAACTCAGATCATATATATTGTATTTTTTGTTATAAACAAAAGTTTTTATTTAAATCTACAACAAATAAGAATTTGATTGTATTACACTATTAATAAACTTTGAATAATTAAAATGAGATATATTTAAAAAAAGTTTCTCATAACATTTTATAAATTGAGTTAAGTGTTTAGTTTAATATAAATATTTAATGTATATTTTATATTTTATTTAGATATTTGGTACGATAATGAATGTTATTTGGCTAGAGGTATTTCATGATGCATAATAGATGAAAATGAGTGGTGACGTGCAATGGTCATATTGCTAATTAACATAAATAAAAATATATATATATATAATACATATATAGAAATATTTATTAAACAAGTTATTTAAAAAAATAACTTAAAAGGTTTTGAAGAATGGTTTACCAACATAGTGATACGTTGTATTCAAAATATTAATGCATGTATTAACAAATAATATTTACTAATTGAAAAAGTTAAGTTAATTTACATGTTAACATACATGGGTCACAAGTAAAGTTATTTAAAAAGTAATGCATAAAATATTTTAATACACTAATATAATTTATTGCCTGGTATATTTATCATCACACACATAATAATTATTTTTAAGTGTTTATTGCCACAAAACTTTATTATTTGTATGTGTGTATTTTCAATCAGGTTCTTTATTGTCCATCATGTCATAAACTTATATATACAATATAAATTTAAATTTATAATGATAGATTTCAAATGAATATATAAGTTTAAATTTATCTTAATAGGTTTCAAGAATTTAAAATGTACTAAATCAAATTCTTTATACTTGTTTGTAAATAAATATGAAATTCTTTATAACTCACACTTACCTAATAATTTTATAATTATTTTGATATTAAACCCATGCATTAATTAAAGTTGCTTTAAGTTAAGTGTAAGATAAAATTTATTTTGTATAAAGTTAATGATTAATTATTATTGTGTAATTATATATTTTTGATAGTGTCTTCTTTATTTTTAAAGTTATTATATATTAAATAGGTTAGATTTCGTCTTAAACATTGAATTCCTTTATTCATAAATTATTAACTTGTGAATGAGAAAATATTAAATTTTTATTACTTCATATAATTTTAAAAGGCATACTATAGTCTCACATTAGAAAAAGTAAATTTCAATTCCCATGAAAAAACAAGAATAAGGCAAGGAAACTTGAATACTTTTTATACTCCTTGTGATATAAGAATATTTTATAAGTTAATCTCGTTCATAAGTAAATATTATAATAAATTGCCTCTAGTAAATTAAAAAATAATTTATATTAATAATAATATAAAAAATATATTTTTCACTTTTGAACTATAACTTACAAGTTGATGAAAATTTCACTATCTCGATTAATTACTCATATATATAATTTAATAGAACAAATCGTAATAATTATCAAAGCTCATACGAACGATTAACCAGTAAATATCAAACTTAATAATTTAAATATGTTAAATAAATACGATGCATATCAATTGTTAGCCATCAGATTATTTGTGTATAACCATTAATCATGAAATTATTTGTTTAAATTGGCTAAAATAACCATCATATCGTGTGTTATTATTATATGTAGTAGATCACTTTTTATACATGATTCGCAATTTGTAGCACGATAACCCATAACAGTGGAACCGAATAAAAGAAAAACACTGGGTATACCCATAGTTAAGGTTGAGTAATGGAAAAGCAGCTGCTACTTGAGCAGCTTAGGACATGCAGTTCAATCAATACAGCGCATGAAATACGTAGAAAGATAGATAATACATTAGGTCCTGATGTCTTTGCTTATAACAAGATGATAGAACTCTATGGAAAGTTAGGCAGTGTTAAACATGCACAAGATACATTCACAGCATGGTACAAAAGAACACTCTTTCATGGGTTCTTTTGCATAATGTCTACTGTAGAAACAAGCAAATGGACCAAGCTAAACAGATATTCCATACGATGCCTGAAAGTGATTTAATCTCTTGGACTTGCATGCTCACTGCATATGCCCAAAATGGGGAAATCCGTGAAGCCGAGAAAGTGTTCCAACAAATGCCATTTGTAGACATAATATGTTGGAACTCTATTTTAGTTGCATACAGTCGAAACGGGGATATAGATCACGCTCAATATGTCTTCGAACAAATGCCTGAAAGGGACCTTATAACGTGGACTTCTCTCCTAAATGCATATGCCCAGAAAGGCCAAATGCATGAGTCTGAGTATCTGTTTGAGACTATGCCTATGCGAGGCATGCACGCGTGGAACACATTGTTGGCTGAGTACTGCGCAAAGGGGCTATTGACATCTGCAAAGAAACTCTACAAAGAAATGCCAGAGTGGAATTTGGTGAGCTGGACCACCTTACTCGACGGATATGCTCACGTACGTATATATATGTAGACTTGTACATGTGTATATACGTTCATTACATATACAGAATGGGCATCTGGAGGAGGCTAAAGAGATCTTCGACACCATGGAGCAACGAAACCTTGTTTCATGGAGTTGCATGCTAGCTGCATATGGACAGAACGGGCACACGAAGGAGGCAAAGGAGATCTTCGACAACATGCCACAGCTTAATCTTATATCGTTTAATGCGATTTTAGCAGCATATGTCCAGAATGGGTATCTGCTACAAGCCCAGAATATCTTCGAAACAATGCCTGAGGCGAATGTGGTGTCCTGGAACACTATGATGATGGCATATGCTCGGAATGTTCATGAAGCAAGGAAGATATTTCATCATATGCCGGGTCATAACTTGATCACCTTCGTGTGTATGATCTCGATATACGCCCAAAACGGGCATATATCGGAGGCCAAGAGCGTGTTTGACACGCTTCCTGAGACGAATACGAGTGTGTTTGATGCAATGCTAGATGGATATGCCCAGAATGGGATTCTGGATGAAACCAAGGCTCTCTTTGATAAGTTGCCATATTACGACTTACTCTCGTGGGCGATTATGTTAAATGCATATGCACAGAAGGGGCATTTAGAAGCTGCTAAGTATGTCTTCGACTCGAATCCCTGAGAAGAATATAGTCTCCGGAACGACCATGTTAATAATGTATGCCCAAAATGGACATCTTAATGAAGCTTTTCTCCATGTTTAAAAGCATGCCATTTCATGATCTCTTTGTGTGGAATACCATGCTAGCTGCATGTGCCCAGAATGGGCATGTCCAAGAAGCAAAGCTCTTATTTGATAGCTTCCCACAACGTGATTCTGTTTCGTGGAGCTCCATGTTAGCAGCATATGCCCGGAGAGGATATCTTACACAGGCCAAGAGTCTGTTTGACACCACTCCGGAACTCGATAACGCTTCGTGGAATGCCATGACAAGTGCATATTATCAAAACGGTTGTTTAGCAAGTGTTTATGAAACGATAAACACAATGAAGATGGTAAACTGCCCACTAGATAAAATAGGTTTCACATTGGGTTTAGTTACATGTAGTCATGGAGGTAACCTCCTCGAGGCGAGGCGGATGTTCTTTTCTATAAGCATGGATTATGATTTTACACCAACTATACAGCATTATTCGTGTATAATTGATATGCTTGGGCGTGCGGGACATGTTAAAGATGCCAGGGATCTCGTAGATAGTATGCCTTACGTGGCTGATCGCTCTGAGTACGTGGCATTACTTGGCTCTTGTAGGAGTCATAACGATGTGAAACGTGGCGCTGACGTGGCTAAGGACCTTATTGGTTTGAATCTACAAGCTGGATCTGCCTATGTATTACTTGCTAATATGTATGATACCACATAAGTTCTCTCAAAGATGCCAAAATTGTTGAAACCATGCATACCCATTATGTGTGTGTTTGTGTGTATATATGCATGCATATACGTATATTATCATGGGGATGTATATATCTGTATACATGCACATACTTTGCACATTTCACACACACGAGCGTAAATAAATAAATAAACATATATATATATATATATATTATATATATATTATGACACACACCTCCCGTACATAAAAGCTTTATAGATATTATGTATATACATATAATATTAATCTTATGATTTAATTCGAGGTCAGTTAAATAAATAAATGCAGTCATCAATCTAAGTGTTATTAAGAATAAAGAGTAGTCAAAGAGGACGTTGGGTGTAAATATTCATGGAGCCATGTAATAATTATAAAAGGATAAAATCATTAACTACACGTAATTTGAACTTTAATACATAAATACATACATACATACATATATTTATATATGTGTGTGTGTTTAAATTATGTAATGTATATATTGTGAATATTGTATTATTAGAAGGTGGGTCGATTACATAATATATTTTAACATATTACAATTATATTAATAATTGATTGGTTTAAATTATATTTTAATTTTAAATTTATTTGAGAAATGTTAATAATAAAATATTAAAATATGTTAAATTTAAGAGGGTTTATAAACTAATGATAAAGTAATCTCCTAATAATATACTTTAGATGGTTTAGATTTTATTTTATTTAAAAAAATAATATTATATATAAACTAAAATATCTAGATACTATTTTAGCTTTAAATTTATTGAATAGTAATCGTATAATATTCTATGTTTAAGTTGGATATCACTGATACAATATTTCATAAAAATATGATATAATTATATGATTAAATTTTATTTCACTGTTTAAAAATAATAATTATAGAAATTTAAAATATCCTAATTTCAATTATATATTAAATTAGTAAATTCTAAATAAATGTTTTAAATACAGAATATCTGTGTGTTAATATGAATTTAAATTATTGTTATTGTTATTGACTCCCTATGAGTTGATATTCGTATTCTTGTAAATATACTTTATTATATGTTACATATATGCATATTTCTTGTATATCTATATATACACATATTTGGTATGTGTTGATTATATAAAATATCCAGGTATATCACACCACTTAAGTTAATTAAGGATATTTGGCGTACAATATCTGTACTTCTTATCCCAATTATGTGATGGTTTTGGAATATACTGATGATGCTTAGCAAGTTGACTACGCAATATGTATATATAATTGATGCTCTTCAAAGAAAGTGGAAATATCAAGAATAAATCATAAAATGTAATCATAATCCAATGAATTGTGGATCGTTTCAGTTCATATTTGTATTGAGAAAATATTTGCATCACAAGAAATTGGGCTTAAGGAGATGCCCAAAAGGGGCATTTCACGTTTATGTTGGGAGTTCAAAGCAGAGGTTCGTTTTGCCGATTAGTTATTTAAACCACACCTCCATCAAACTTCTTCTTCAACAATGCGAGGAGGAATATGGTTTTGAACAATTGGGAACTCTGCATTTTCCCTGTGATGTTTCACTGTTTAAGCTGGCAGTGCAGCAAGCTAGTCTTTCAAATATTATAGTTCTTGTTGCTCAGTGACACTATTAAGAGGATTTCTATCACTACATAGTTGAAAAATTACTCGAAGGTCTGTAAGAATGTTGAATGTAATGTTAAAATTGTTGTTCATATGTAAGCCGAAGACTATCATGTATATAGCTGCCATTTTATTTTCACACGATACTGTGGATATACATGTAAGTGATTGCTACGATACAATCATACTACGACCTTGCCCGTACATTGTATATGTTCTTCCAATGAGATAAGATTGCGAGTTTGGTGGAACAATGCATACGCTGTACTGGACACGCACGGACAATGGTAGATGAAAGATCACTTTCGACATTGACCTGGATGTGTCTCGAGGCATCATAAAATTCAAACAGCGAAAACTAAATTTTAGGGCTTTAAAACACGATTCCCGCCAAAGAACTCCACAACGAAAACAGAAACAGGATACTTAGCAAATCTTTTCCTCAACATGTATGGGAAATGCGGCAGCATTGAAGATGCACGGCAACTTACGAAAGCCTGCGGAACACCATCATCCACAACATCATGCTTGCAGCATTTACCAAGAGCGGACATCTGCAGCAGGCCAAGTGCTTCTTTGATTCAATGCCTGAGATGCACGGAAGGCAGGTTCTCTCATGGAGTTCGTTACTACACAGGGATATACACAGTTTGGGCATTTACATGAAGCGCAACAGACATTCGACAGAATGCCCGGACGAATGTGGTAGCCTGGACCACACTTATACAAGCGGGCACTTAGAGAATGCTAAGAACGTCTCTGACAAAATGCTGAACCCAATGGACTACACACTCTCAATCTGGAGCTTGCTCCATAAAAGCCTTTAAAGACAGTTTTTGCATGGAACGCAAAACTAGGCCGCATGGACCTGAATGGCCCACGCTGGTAACTCTCACGGAGCAATAGAAATATTCAGGGAGACGGAGTTGTAGGGAATCCCATATGACCAGGTATCATTCATATGTGTGCTCAATACGTGGAGTCATGTCGGCCTTGTTCACGATGGCTGGGGCTTCTTCACCTTGATCGACCTCCTCAAAACACAAGCAGCATTGGAACTCATTGAGAATGTGCCCTTCTTACCCGATGCCGCCTTGCCCAACAGCCTGTAGGATCCAACTAAGTATGCTACCGAGAGGATGTCTCGACGTGAGCTGGGTGCTATGTATTGCTGTCAAGTGTGAATGGAAATCTTCAGCAACAGGTATGACTCTCTCTCTCTCACACACAGTGAAATAGACTATGAGTGCACGCAGATACTACATACCCATCTCAAATGTAAATTCCTCACGAGCTGATTAAAAAACGATGCTAAACAATACAGCTTATGACAAATATGACTTAATACATTTCAAGACGAAAACAACTTGTTCGATGGATAAGAACGATTACATATTCTTTGGCATCAAAGAATCTTGTAAATAGATTTTTTGAATGTTAGGGCTTGGCACAATTAGGGAAATATTAGGGAGGATTAAAGTAATTAATTTTATGGATAAGAGATTTCATAAGCTTTGTTATACTTTACTTAATATTTTTAGAATTTACCATTCAAAATGTAGTCCGTATTTTTTATGGTATAAAAAGGTGAATTGAGAGTTTATAATATTTTATTTTTTTTAAACATTACAATGAAGATCGATGTTTGTATTATTATAAAAGAAATTGAACTAACATATTTAAAAGTTTAAAATTATAATAAAATTTGTTAATATGGACTTTATATTTAATACTCTTGATGCAAATAGGATGGAATTCTAAATTTAAAAGTTAAAAAATTACAATTCAATATAAATGTTAACATAACTTTAGTTGGGATTTTATTTTTAAATTGGTCATGAATATTCATTAATTGTCTTATATTATAAACATAATGTTCTTTTAAATAATTATCTTAAATGGATTTTTGTTTGGTTTTAATTGAGTTTAAACTTTACATTGGTGGTGTTAGTTAAGACGATTACGATTACTCTTTTAATATCACATGTCTCGTGATGCTAGTTAGTAATTATAATTAATGTTTTAGTGAGTTTGATTTATGTTTAGACTTTATAATATTTACTTATGCCATGTGCTTCATTTTACATTTCACTTTCCAAAATTTTTAATGTATAAAGACTCATTGTTATACTTTAATTTTAATTTAATTAATGTTTTAAAACTTCAATCATTGGTCAAATGAGGCTCCCTTATTAAAGCATTTAACTAAGACATTTATTATTAACTTATATATAATACAAAGTGTTTGTAACTTATTCTAATAAGTGAATTTTATGCAATGACATGTCCAATCTTGCTTAATCTTAGTATGATATGGAATATTTATAACTATGTAGTACTTATGCAATGTATGAATCTATAATAAAGTAATTTAATATTAAAATATGTGATTATCTTGATAAATGATATTATGTTCTTGATCATAATGATTTATAATGAATATCTTATTATAAATTAAGAGTGGTAAATACACTTTATATTTGAATGCAATTTATGTGAAAAATTCAAATAAAAATGTTTAAAATGCATATATGTCAAAGATATAATAATATTAATTATATTAAATCTTTAAAAGCCAAGGATATTATTATGACATTCACAAGTGATTACACATGTTTTAAGTGAATGTTGATTGTATGATTATATATTATATGACTTGGAGAAGTAAATGGTAAAAATTTATACTTAAATGTTAATTATGTTGATATTATTTTTTATTAATATTTCTTTTATTTTTTAATATTTCAAATAAAAACTAATTATTTGCTTATAAATTGTTATGTGTAAGAAACGTTTTCGCTGAAATTATAAAATTGAGTAGTTCTAAAAGTTTTCAAAAGTTACTTATATACTATTATTAAAGTTTTTTTAAAATTCTTATTTAATTTAGTTCTTAAAATATAATAAATAATTAACTATATGTATCTAATTTATAACAAACTAGATTGAAGTTTATTAGGTGCGTATTAGTAAATTACCATAAATATTAGTAGATGTATGTTGCAGTGTATATGTGGTTGTGTTGGAGTTAAATATCATTAATTATAAAGTAATTATAATTTTTATTAATTTTTAAAAGTGTATATTAATAAATATGTAAATTTTGACAAATTTCAATATATATATATGTGTGTGTGTGTGATGTGTGTAATTTTTCTTAACAGACAACAGGTTATTTAGCAAATTAACATAGACCAATGTACTTGTGATTTTACAGTTTTATAAGTTTTTTTTCTATTCCATTCTCTCTCTAGACCGCACTAGGTTGTTGTAAATATGAACTTGTTAATAAAGGCCCTTAAACAAGACATCTCCATTCCAAATAGAGCCATGCAGTGTAAAATGGCCTTCGAATGACAATTTTTGGAGCCCAAACACTGTATAAAATGGGACATACAACACAAACATATCAGCTCTCAAAGTCTATTTGCAATGTCTTCTCCCAGTCTCATACTTCTGGTTTTATTCACCTCTGGTTGTGCACTGCTCCATGTACTCGCATCCAGACCCCCTAAGGCCCCCAAGATGCCATCCTTCTGTCCGACGGCCGTCTTCGGGTTTGCAGATTCACTCTCAGACACAGGCAACCGGAACTGGGAGGCCGAGAATGCTACAATTGCCGGTTCGTTCCCGTACGGTGTTACGCTCGGTCAGCCGACCGGTCGGTACAGTGACGGCTACGTACTCATCGACTATCTTGTCCAGGAGCTGGGACTGGAGGATATCTCGCTCCCTAGCAATGCATACAATGGCAGCTTCTTCAGAAGTCTGAACTTTGCATATGCCGGTGCCACTGTGGTGACAGTCGACAGCCCCATATTTAGCTGGCACAACTTCTCATTGCAGGTCCAGGACTTTCTGAAACACAAGCACAGGATGGAGCGCAACTTTCCCAAGCAGAACCAGGCGTGGTTCGAACAGGCCCTCTACTACATTCAGATCGGAGGGGACGACATCAATGCGAACATATTGAACGGACCAGATGTCGTCCTCAACGTGAGCATCCCCAATGCAGTTTCTGGCATTAGGTTAAACATAGTGGACCTGCACGCAGCCGGAGCCAAAAACTTCCTCCTGTTCAACATGCCTGCGGCGGGTTGCACCCCAAACTACCTCAACCTCACCACCCATGTTTCCCCCTGGAATTTTACAGTATGATGACATGGGTTGCATTGCATTCGTCAATGGGTATGTCTATATATATATATCTATGTTTTATGTACTCTCTCTATCTCTCTCTCTCTCTCTCTCTCTCTTCTATATATATATATAATATATATATTATACACCTCAGTTAACATGCTCGTACACACACGCACTATTAAGTATACTCACATCTAGTATGCATGTATAGGTACGCACAGACATTCAACAGTAAGATGGAGCGTTAACCGAGGAGCTCCGTAGCGACTACCCAGACATGAACATCTACTACTTCGACTGGTATGCAGCCAACATGGAGGTGCTGGCCAACTTGCCCAAGTACGGCTTCACAAACTGGACACAGGCTTGCTGTGGAGTTGGAGTGTGCAAAGAACAAATGAGTACAACTGTGGAGATGTACTGTGTGGCTGTGCGAGTCACCCTGGATACACGGTGTGCAAGGATCCACAAAACTATGTTACTTTCGATGGCATTCATTTCTCACAGCAGTTTTCAAAGATTATGTCACTTTATCCTCGACAACAAGTTTTTGACTCCGCACGTCAAGTTTGTTGGTGGGTGCCAGGTTCCTATTCCATTTGCTCCCGATCCGGATTTCAACACTCCTATCTAGCTAGGTTGAGCTTCACAAACATAACCAATGGATTTCTAACTTTTGTTCTTTCGACTTTCTTCTTTCAAATGAAATGAAATCATTTCACCTCTGTGTGCGTTTGCGTGTCTAGTATGCCATCAAATACCTGGACCAGGTCCAGAAGTAAAACACTGGTGTAATGTAGTTTATGTTACATATGATTATGCTGAATACTTTGTAGTATTCCCTAAGTGTTCCACGTACTTCGCACTTATAAACACTGCTGGTGCGTAAGTATGCGTGTGTGTGTGCGAGAGAGAGGCATTGAGGATTGCAACAACTTTCAATAAATGTACAATAAATTGTTTTGATTTTCATAAAACGTTTATTTTAATTTTTATTATAATACTTCATGTATGATAATAATGCATATAGATAATATAAAACTAAATAAGAAAATATATTTCCATATCAACTTGAAAAGACATAACATAACATAATGCTTTATAGTTGAATGACTCTATACCACCGGCATTATATTTAAGTTAATAGAAATAATGCCTAACATAATCTCTCTCTCTCTCTCTCCTACTCTCTCTCTCTCTCAATTTGTATATATAAACCTTAGTATTAAAGGGTTACAAAATTAATTAAAAGTTGAAATATTCAACAACTTATATAACATTATTATTTCACGAGTGTGCATACAAATTTTTATACATGCATACAAAGTCCAATGTTCATATAATCTCTCTCTTTATATATATATGTGTGTGTGTGTGCGCGTGCGAGTGCGTGTTCAGTTTTTGGCACCCATGCCGTATAAAATGAGTTCATACATATGTTGTCGGTATTGTATATATCATGCATTTATATATATATATGACGAATGTATATGCGTGTGTGTGTACTCATTCATGCAATAATATATGTTTACAAAAATGCAGATGGTTATAAGCAATGTTTGTGTTTGAAGGGGGCTGCTTCTACTTATCGTGGTAGATGGCTAGACAAAGGGTTTGGAGCAAATGGATGGCTAGACAAAGGGTTGTGGAGCACATTAATCTACCTCCTAGAGGTATCAGGTACGTGATACATTTGAAACTTAACAACACACACACAGAAGTTAACTGTATAGGTTTTACTTTGTTTTGCAGGACTCAACGTGGTGTTGCTGTAGCAAGTTTACTTACTCAGCAACAGAATATTCCAGGAGCTACTCAAATGGGTATATCCTCTCTCTCTTAAAAAAGAAAAATCACACACACACATATATGCACAGGCGCACACTACTGCGCATGTGATCAACACTTGAGCTATATATACGAACACACACAATAGAATACATAGAACTGGATTCGTGTAAAGTATTGAATATGCACCATGCATTGCTAATGTATCCTTCTTGGCTAGCTGAGGGAGACACGATAATACAAGGTAGCCAGCAACGAGATTCGGGTGAAGATGTGTGTGTGTGTGTGCGTGTGTTTGGTCATGTAAACAATAAGGAAGCTACCGGTTAATAAGCATATATTATTTATTGGATATAGAGCAATTCTTTATTTCGCTAGCTGAGGGGCACACGATAATGCAAGGTAGCCAACAACAATCATTTTATGCTTCAGGTTCTCTCTCTCCTCTCTCTCTCTCTCTCTCTCACACACACACACACACACACACAATATGTCATAAATGTAGGTTTAATAGTTTTTATGTAACTTTCGGCATCTCAAGACATACACATGGAACAACAACAGCAAGTTATAGCCGTGAGAATTCATCAATATCGTTAGGCCAGGAAAGACCTTCTCAGCATGACCAACACACTGTTCATAGGCAAGAGTCTACACAACCTACCTAGTTTTATGTTGACATTTCTGTATATTATGTAAACAAGTAGTTATATTTTGTCCCAAAGATTTAGTAACGTTAAGTTAATATAGAATAATACAGTTAGTTATAGCAAAATGTTAACCATGTTAAAATGTATATATAACCATGTCTATTTATTCTTCTAGCTATACGTGTATATAGATCTATATACTTTAAATCTTTGTGTGTACCTCATAAATATTTACGTTTTTCGGGAATCTATATTGACTGTAACTGTGTAACATACAGTCTAGTACTGGTGCATATTGTTACAGTATCCTATCCAGCACAAAGTCATACATCTGCAATGATGTACTTATGCAAAAGATTAGCAAGGTTTTATTTTAGCTTTTGTTAGCTTTGATAGCTTTCCTGATTGGATGGTTAAATACTGGCAGGTAAACATATATTTATATGTCAACATTAACATTAATATAACAATAGGATTGGATATTCGTTTAGCATCAATTCTAATCGCTTTGATACTTATGCCTAGAACACATATGGAGAAGGTATCTCTCACACACGCACATATTTATATTTGTTTCTTTTTAATGAAGGCATTGTTTGGTTCCTGTACTTGAGAAGCTCACTAGAAAATTATCTGTGGAGATAAACCAGTGTCTTGTATTGTATCATGGACACAACTTGCTTGGGATACCTAGGAATCCTACTTATCAAAGGAAATCACATTTTTCCCAAAAGGTAGTCAGATACATATGCTTGTGTGTTGATATAACATACATATGTGTGTTTATTGATATATATATAATTTAACTTTTTTTATATATAGGATGTAAACTTGCTGAAGACAATGAGATAGTAAACTTCATTGGTGGCGCTACGTCAAGCGGATATTCCTCTCCTCTACCAACTGGATGGAAATACATGTGTCCGTATTATAATACGCCAATCAATATGTAGTGCAAAATGTAAACACAAACTGTTATGTAACAACTTATATTAGCTAGATTGTGTGTGTGTGTGTGTGTGTTTAAAAGTAACTCTTTCTCACTCACTCACGCACCCACTATCGAATGCTTAGCCCCAAATTTATTCCAATTGGACCACTGTTCCTAGTTGACAAAAATTTAACGAAAAGACAATCTAATCACGCGCAAAATTTATAATTTTTTGCTTGCCCATTCACATTATATTATACTAATTACAAGATATTTCACTATATTATTTCAAATCTATGATAGATTATCCTTAATATCCGATTGTCAGCTTGGATATGGCTACTCGTCTTCGATAGCTTTATTCATTTATATAATTCCTGCCTGAGCTCGTGTGTACAAAATGGTAAGTAGTGTTTATATGTTATTGCATGTAACGTATCGTTTATGAAGGATCAAACTTCAAACTATCAAGGGACGCCATATGTTCCAATCTATGTGATGCTGCCGGTACGATATGTTATAATTTGTAGTTGATGACGTTTTAAGGTGTGTGTGTGTGTGCAGCTTAATGTGTGGATGCAAATGACAAAACAAAGTTAAAGATCCAGAGGAGCTGAAAAAGAATTTGAAGAGTTTGAAATGTGTTCTTGTCGATGGTGTTATGGTGGATTGCTGATGGGGACTTGTTGAAGTGTTTCCCCGCAATACCACTGGTCCGGATATAAGGAGCTCTTCCAAATTGTCTGTGCTGAGAAGCTAAAGCTACAGGTTTGTATATACTCTCTCATCTGTTGTTTTCATATAACTTCGCTCAGCAAACATCAGCCTAGAGTATACATATTCACATGTTTGCATGTGTGTGTTGTTGCGTGTGTACGTGTGTTTACGAACTTGTTAAAAACTTTTAACTCTCTCTCTCTCCGGGGAAGGAGTTTAAAGTGTGTTTGTTTTAGATTGTCATGTCATTCCATGAATGTGGAGGAAACGTTGGTGACAATGTTAACATCCCTATTCCGAAATGGGTTCGAGAAGTTGGCACAACAAATCCAGATATTTTCTTCACCGATCAGCATGGAAACCGAAACCCAGAATATCTTTCTTTCGGTGTGGACACAGAGCGGCTTTTCCATGGTAGAACTGCAATGAGGTAACTTGTTGTGTACATATACGTATGCATGTGTGTACATATACATATGGTTTACATGTTGTACAGATGTACTACGATTTCATGAAGTCTTTCCGTCAAGAGTTCCACGAGTATTTTGAAGATGGCATTGCCGAGATTGAAGTTGGACTTGGACCTAGTGGGGAGCTCCGTTATCCATCGTATCCCGCAAAATATGGTTGGAATATCCTGGTATTGGCGAGTTCCAAGTAAGTACATGTACTTTCACACGACTGTAACACACTATATTAATGTGTCGTATGTGACAGTGTTATGATAAGTACCTTCAGAAGAGTCTAGCTGCAGCAGCTGAAGCTAGACGGCATCAAAACTGGTTTCACTGTCCAAACAATGCGGGAAGGTACAACGATCATCCAAGTGACACCAAGTTCTTCAAAGACGGTGGTGATTATGATAGTTGCTACGGTCGCTTCTTTGTAAACTGGTATGCTCAAGCACTTATCGGACATGGAAACCGTGTGCTTAAACTCGCTAGACTTGCATTCCATGGCACCCGTCTGGCAGCTAAGGTTTGTATAGGTAGTTTTCTACTTGCATACCATTATTACACATGCCTAATTATTTTTTTTTCCAGGTATCTGGGGTACATTGGTTATACCGGACACGGAGCCATGCAGCTGAGCTTACAGCAGGATATAACAACTCATCCAACCGTAATGGATATGCTCCAGTAGCTGCAATGCTTGCTAGTCATGCTGTTGTATTAAACTTCACTTGCCTTGAACTCCGTACTAAATTTCAAAACGAAGACAATCCTCACGCTCTCTCCGACCCTGAAAGTCTTGTGCGGCAGGTATGTGTGTGTGTGTGAGTGTGTGCGGGCGCATGGGTGTGTGTGCTGACTCAGGGAAAAACATTCTAGGTGCTTAATGCAGCATGGGATACTGGGGTGAAGCCTGCAGCGGAGAATGCCCTGCCTTGTCACGACCGTGTCTCTTATGACCAGATACTGAGAGCTGCTAAGCCTTCAGTCCATGCTGATGGTCGCCATATATCTGCTTTTACATACCTCAGGCTTGACAAGAAAGTCTTGGAGAAAACAAATCTACGCGAGTTCAAATACTTTGTGAAACGTCTCCATGGGAGCACTTCATAAATTATTAGAGTGTCAACTGTATATATAATATTTATATATTATAATTTGATTAAAAGAAAACCTTCAGGATGGTATGTAAATACCGTCTGAACAAACTGCAGGCCTAAATTTCTAATCGAGTCGCCGTTTGGACTTGGTGGACAGCCACCATTGAAAACTCTTGCCCTGGACAATATCTTGTTGTATATTTAACATCGTATATTATACTGTATCCTGTCTCTATATACCGTGAGCATCTTCCTCCATATTTTAATGTGACACTGTAGAAACACACATATACACACATCTAACTCAGATACAGTTGCATGGACCATCTTGGACCGTTGATTCTGGATAAAGGAACACCACCTTCGTTCAATCTTCCAGGCACAAGGGCTCTCAACACAAGACCTAGCTGGTTTATCCGGGGAACACACAGTCGGACAGGCACGGTGCTCCACGTTAGCCCAGGCTTTACAATGCAAGTAGTGACTACTTGATGGATACGAGCTTTAACATATCGTTGCCAGTTGCCCTAGTAGCGGTGGAGACACCAACCTCTCCCATTGGATGTTCAAACTCCTGTCCAATTTTTTAATCTCTACTTTGTAAACCTGCAAGCTCCATGTTCTCAGATCAAACACTATATATTCCGGAGGTCAAGTATTATGCGGAACACATATGCATCTAATCGGAACACATTCTTTACATACGTCGCCACAGCTATGGTTAAAATGGGGCCACTTACTGGATCCAATGGTGAATCCGGACCAACTATGGACGAACTTGACATTTTATTCTTCATTATACATACGACTCAGCTTATATACTAGTTAGTGACGAGTAGTGTTACATTACGTGATTTATCTAGTTAACCTTCTCACAGTTGAGTCTAACTTGCCCGCTGGTACCAGTAAGCACGTTCATATTGCCCATCTTGATCATGGCCGTGACAAAGTTCTGGAAGAACCTGGTCTGGTTAAGAGCATACACATGCACAAGAAATGCAGTGTTGCAGTCACCACAGTTTGGTCAGAGAAAAAAAGCCCTTTAAAGTTAATCAAATCTACGAAATACTTGTTGTCAAAGACTACAGGAGTTTGCAAGTCCAGAGGTGAGAGGTTACTGTCACCGCCGGAACGGGGGCACTGAGAACGCAAAGAGGCGTTGTAGTTCATGTTCATGTAGTCAGAACTCTGAAAGGGACCGTACAGTCTTGGTTTGAAATTCGTACACTGGGCTTGGCCGACAGTGTGTGCTCCAGAAAGAGCTACTAAATCTCGCGTTGTGAACCCGTGGCTTTGAAAGTTTGAAATTAAGGCAGACACATTTAAAGTTGGTGGCGGGAGATTTGTATTTGCTGCAGATTGACTTGCTGTTAAACTGTCTCTGCGACCAAATTAAACTGTCCACGATGGTCCGTTTAGCTGCAAAACATAAAAAGATTAACATAAATCTATCATTTCTAATGTATAAATAAATAGTTAATTTGGTCCTTCCAGCATTCTTCGGCAACGAGAGCCACGAGGTCAGAACAAGAAACCACTCCCGGGCATTTGCTTCGACCGCACTTTTGATGTTATCCACCACGTCCATTCCACGTAATGAATTGATATTTGGGAATGCATTTTGTTCCAGGTTGAACCATCGAGGAGAACCGAAGCATCACAGCCCTGTAATCAAAGAAAATCTATATATTCCATGTAAATTCAAAGCATTTAATATTAAATATTATACTAAATATATGACAATCCATACATTCACATGGCAATCGTGGAAAAACACTAATGAGTGAAGCGCACATCCTTGGCTCCTTGGCAACGACTTGACTCACAGAACTCCGCAGAGTCGGACATGCAGAGCTATAGAATGTGAGACTTAAAACTCCCATATGCAAACCCACTAATAACAAACAAAACAAACGTAAACAAGTCTGTGGAAAACCCCATAATTACTTAGAAAATTAATTTAATAATAAATAAACACAGATTCCCCTATTTATATTAAAACAGGATCAACATGTGCATCGATATGTATATGTAGTATTTTAACATGTTTTATTTTTCGATTTTTTATTATTAAGCTAATGGCCTAACTTTCTGCCCTAGCAGGCCAGCTTAATGAAGATATATTTCCACAATGTCATAATCTAATAGCAAAGGATATGATTAGATTTGCATATTCCTTACGTAAATGTTTAATAAAATATACAACAAATCTTAGTAGATAGATATACATTCACATGCAAGTTGAAACTGAATATATCTTCCTTATCGTTGGGTCGTACGTGCGTGCACCGTCATTGTTAAATGCCCACTGTATACATATATACAATAATAATACTTTATTATTTATATAATAATAAAATTATATATTCTTCGACTACTAGATTAGATCTTTTCTATTAGATATTCTTCATTATAAACAACTGTATGAATAACGATCCCTAGCCTGGCCATCGTGATAAAGATGTGACACGTGTAACTTCTTAAGTATGATAACTTTCACCTAACAGTTAAATATCTAACGATTACATTCAATGGAGTATAAACATTTGATAAGTTATCTGTTATTATACGTGTGGCCAGTAGAAATCATAACGATGTAGAAACAAGTAATGCATACTATATACAAGGTCCCTGGCATCTGCACGTCCGAGCGTATCAATTATACATGAATAATGCTGTATAATTGGTGTCATATTCCTGGGTATGTTCTATGCCACATAGCTAATACACACATTTTATATATATATATATATATATATATGTTGAATTTTTTTTAAATTTTTACTATTTTTAATTTATTATTTTAATATTTAGTTTCATTTAAAATGTAATAAATGTTTATATAAAGGACCTTTAGGAGATAATGCTGACGGTATTTACGTTTCTTTTATTATATACTAAGGTATTTAGGCTGGGTTTCTTCTTCCCGTGGCTAAAAACATCAACCAATTACCATTTAAGAATTTAACTGTTTTTACCACAAGTGGTTTTCTAACTATTCGATAATCTTGGGACTACGTGGCATCTACGTGGCACTTATGTGGCTTTTACAATATTGATTGTATTAAAGTAAAGTCCACTTTTAATTTAGTTTGATTAATATTAATTTAATTAAACCTATTTTAATTATTTTATTTTAGTTAACTATATTTTAGGATGCATTTTAATGTTAAACCTATGCATAAGAATAAAATAAAAGAGCCTAGATAGCTCAATATATTAAATCCAAATAATCAATAATTAGTTAAATTCATGTGGCTTTAATTAAAAAAAAAAAACTTACAAACTTAATAAGGTAACATTTTCAAAATCTACCACTGGAATTTTATGGCTAAATAACTATAGGTATATAGGTAAGTAAAAACCAGCTTTATTAATTTAGTAATTAATATTTTATTATAATCTAAAATAAAAGAAATCCCAATGTAAAACCTTTAAGTTGCACGCGTACTGCTATGGACATCAACAAAGAAACTCTACAAGGAAACGCCGGAACATCTGGACCATATGCTGGCCTACGTGTTTGTATGTGTATATATAATGTGTGTGTGTGTGTACATGTGTATGTACGTTCGTTACATATACAAAATGGGCAGGCATCTCCGACACCGTGGGGAAACGAAGTGGAGCTGCATGTGGACAGAACGGGCATGTGAACGAGGCAAAGGAGATCTTCGATAACATGCCGCAGCTAAATCTTATATCGTTTAATGCGATTTTAGCAGCATATACCCAGAATGGTCATGTTCGGCATGCCCAGTGGTATCCTGGAACACGATGGTGATGGCATGAAGCAAGAAAGGTATTTCATCATATGCCGGGTCACAACTTGATCACTTTCTTGTGTATGATCTCGATATACGCCCAAAACGGGCATATATCGGAGGCCAAGGGCGTGTTTGACACACTTCCTGAGACGAATACGGATATTCCCAGAATGGATGAAACCAACGCTCTCCTGGATAAAGCATATCCACAGAAGGGGCATTTAGAAGCTGCTAAGTATGTCTTCGACTGATCCCTGAGAAGAATATCATCTCCGGAATGACCATGTTAATAATGTATTCCCGAAATGGGCATTTTAATGAGGCTTTCTCCAGCATGTGGAATACCATGCTAGCTGCATATGCCCAGAACGGGCATGTCCAAGAAGCAAAGCTCTTATTTGATTCGTGGAATGCATATTATTAAAATGGTTGTTTAGCAAGTGTTCATAATGATGATGGTAAACTTCTCACTCCTGTTTTGGCCCTTTCTGGACATATGCATTCAGGGGTCCTTCTCAGGCATTTGTTCGAGACGTGTTGTGCACGCTCTATATCTCCGTTTTGACAGCATGCAACTAAGATAGCGTTCAACATACTATGTCTACTTATGTAACACTTTCTCATAGAATTATATAAAGATAATTTTAATTTATTTATAATAAACACACTTCTCCTTTTTAATTATTAGAAGATAAAACAAGCATATGATGGTTCATGAAAACTTACCATTAGATATAATATATATAGCGTGGATTTGTCACTACGATGGATAATTCTAATTTTAAACATAGATTGACTTTTATATTTTAAAGTGATTTAAAACAATTTAAAATCAACACACACACACACACACATATATATATAATTTTATATTATATTAACAATAGCTAATCTGGTAAAACCTAGTTAATTTCACGGCATCGAACCAGCCACCGTATGGTTTATAAAAGTGATTAAACATCCTATATATGTGATTTCTTGGTGTGCAAGTTACTCTTCTTGTGGTATAAAAAGCACATTTCTTGGCTACGCAGTACGTTCCAAATTGGAGCAATGGAAGTTGAGATAAAGGGTGAAGTTGTGACGGTAGAATGTTTTGGTTGGAATTTGGTGAAGAAGAAGGTGGATTGACAAAGGATGACAAGCCTGCTGCAGTAATTCTTGTTAATCCTTTCCTGCTGCCAATCGACTTCCCTCGTTGTAATTCTTTTTCATCTGAATCGCCACATTGTTTCTGTGGCCGGCACTAGATTATGGATTCGCTTTTGAGATTAATATAATAATTTCTATGGCCATGTTTAATTCTGTTTAATCACTTTTGTAAAGCTGCGTGAACATTTTATTCGTACGAAGAGAATTCCAGATTATATAACATAACCTAGCCTAGGTCACAAATAATATCCTAATCGCTAAGCATCTATATCGGCCCAGTGAGGCTTAATGCCAAGCTCCGGTTTAAGGAAGTCAGACCCCTTATTAACCAGGGCCAAATCCCGTCTACCAGAGAGCTTAAACGGCTTTCCTGGTCCTTGGTACCCGTCGACAAGATGCAACAGTGCTTGTAAACTGTGCTGCTCGACAATTCCTGCATTTCTCCTTAGGTAAGGTGACATGACACTGTCCAGGGCAAACTCCTTCCCTACGTGGCTATATGTCCATGGTATAAGATCTAGACACTGCAGGAGGAAACTCAACCATTTTTCATTGATGAACAGGCCGGAACTTTGGGAACCATATCCCTTTTGTTGAGTACCCTCAGAACCTTGAGCCCTAGTTCACTGCATCTATCCCGGAAGTCAGCATCACCTACACGAGGAGCTGAAAATGAAATCACCGTGACCGGCACGGCTTTGACTCCTGCTGCCTTCAGGTTGACTCCATGCGGTGATGAATCTCCTACTCTGACCAAGCTTGTGTTGTGCTTTGCCTCTATGTCGACCTTGAGCACGTTCGGCTGTGTAGCGCTGATCACAGTCGACTTCTTGAAACTGGCACTCTCGACTAGCATTGACCGGGGTGAGAATTCGCTAGTGTTTGCTCCAAGCTCAGCAATGTCATAGGCAGACAGGAGAGCCAGTGCTCCGCCCAAGCTGTGACCGGTTGTAGTGATGCTGAGCTGCTCGCCTTTGTAGAGATTGAGCAGGCGGTTGATCTCATACAACACCTGGTACCGGCGCTCTCATGGTTGTATCTACTCTTTGGGATTCTAGCCGTGTAGATGCTAAGAAAGCCAGACTCGACCTCAATTCCGTTGGTGAAGTTATCTCGAGGGTCAAGTCCAGATGGCTTCAACACATCTTTGACGTTCTCTATCCACTCCAGCTTGGTCACTGTCCCTCTCCAAGCAATTACGATATCGCGGCGGCCCAGCCGGCGGATCTCTTCTGGAGATGTTGCCACTGCAATGAATCCCATCCAGTTTGAGTCTCTGCTCCACGTGTCCTCTCCTGAGCTGCCCTCTGGTCGCTTGAAGAACGCTGGCAACCATAGCTGTGCAGTGGCATATATGAACTTGGTGACCTCGTTATCCCGTGCTTGGTAGTCCTGCGCTCCTCAGGAGCTCCTCTTTTGTGTATTTGCAGTCCCCGCACGAGATGAGGATTCGTCCCAGTTAAATCCATCGTAACAAGCTTGTGCGAGTTCTCCATATCTGATTATATCCTTTCTAAGGTCCTCGTTCATTCTCTCTCCTTTGTTTGCTGGTATAGTCTTCCAATCTGAGGCACCCATAATCTCCCGCCAGTTATCACTTAGCGAAGGCTTTGCCATGAAGCAGTCGATTTTCCTTGATGAATATATATATTTGAATTGTTGAATGCTTCGAACGATTGTAATTGACTAGTATAAATCGAAATTTAAATGCTTTGATATTGATTGATTATTTGCAGGGCATATTTATATGTTAATCAAAGAAACGTGGTAAAACGAATGCCGTGTACGTTGCCCGTTCCACGCCGTTGTTGACAATCTTGAAAGTCTTTAGCTCCAAATTACTGAAGGAGTTAGGGTACGTAATATTTCGCACGTTTATACTGTTATCATTTTGTCCTTGACTCTGCAGTACATATGCAAGTTTATACCTATGGTATGCAAGTTTATACCCATGGTATGCAAGTTGACTAACTAGCGTCTGGACCCGTTCAAACATGTATTTGATCAGAATCAGCACTTGTTACGTAATATACTGGAAGTCGTTTTGGTTTCGAGATAAAAGACTAGTCTGCTTCCAAGATGATTACGATTTTAAAAGTCTTTTTCATTAAGTTACTTTAGAATCATTCAAATTTGTATATATTTGCAATGTATCTCGTTTAAGTACGTTAACATATCTCGTTTATTGGTCCTAGAAATGATCAAGAGTACAGTCAAACAAAACAAGCGTTGGTAGAATCAGTGTGCATTGTCTGCATTTTATGCATTTCAATGTTGATTAAATTGCCTAAAGAATAAACACATATAATTAATTTGTTATTTATAAATTCAGCATTCCTAATACATTATGTTCATAAAAATCAATTCTGATAGCAAAACGTATGGTCCAGATATTTGCGACTTTAAAGCAGAAACATGCTCTCTACACCGCATACTTATAATTGAACGCCGTACTGCACACCGCATAGTTATAAGTGAACATAAAACAGTATAGCCATGCAATCTCATTGCACACCGCATACTTGTAATCGAACATAAAACATTATCCTTCCCAATTTTAATCATCCGATCAGGCGTTCAATAGTTTAAATTTTCAGATGCGAATGAATTTTCTTTTCAATGCATAGTAAAAATGAATTCGGCTGTATCACACGAGCACCGTATATGCCGTTTCCAAGTCACAACATCCGACCCGCAGAAACCAGACCCAATTATAAATTGATACAGCACAGAGTAGCCTCGCTTAATAAGCAAGTTCATAGGTTAATTTCAAATAAGTTACTCTCATAGGTTAATTTCAAATAGGAATCTGCACTCCACGTCTATATTGTTGATGGTATCAGATGCTGATCCTGGACTTGTAACAATGCCTAGGGAAGATGATGAAGAACCACCAGATGCTGGAATCTGGTGAGTTTGCAAGAAGGGAGCGGTGACAGAAGAGCTCTAGATTGGACTGTGTTAAGCCATGAACCTTAGGATGCGACGGAGCACAGAAGGTTGTGAGCGGATTGCCTGAAGCAGAAGCAACCATTGGCAATTAATCCCATGTTTAAATTTGCTGACTGAATGAGATCCCTGGGATAGAAGGGCAGGGTTGGATAGTGATTGACCAGCAGGTCAGACTCTAATGAGAGCACTGTGATTAATGGCAGCACCATCAAATTGCAGCAAGGGAGTTGCTTGCCAAAGAGCACATTGATAGTCACTAGATTTAGTAATCAAGTAGCACACCAAGGTGTGGTGCCTTGACAGTGAGCAAAGAGCGGTGCTGTAGAGCCGTCATAGCCGCAAAATAACATTCAGAAAGGAGCCTTGGAGCTTCTCGTTTCTAATCACAATCACTTTATGTGCAGGTGCATAGTTCTAGAAAACGGGCTGACCTGAAAGGGGAGCTGATTCCAGTGACTTTTCTGCACAGGCTAATGTGCAGATCAACCATCTACACAGAGGAGACCTCATTCATTCGAGCGCTGCTACGAAGACAGCTGATTACAGGTGAGTAGCTATCAGGAGGAGTGACACCAAGACATTCTCCACACTATCGGAGAGAAAAAAAGACATTGACCAGAAGCTAAAACTTTACGTTTCTATATACACGTTCCATCTCTACGCTTCTGCTTAATTCTAACATGATATCGGAGCTCAGGTTGCTCTAGATCCTAAGACTCGATGGAGGTCGCTGACGGATGAACCAGATGGATGATGGTACAGATTAGGGCATCCTGGGTAAGAACCCTAGGACTCTTAGAAGAACAGAATAAGTGGGAGTCCAGAGATGCTACCCACCAATAAAATCTCCCATAGAGTGGGAGATTATAAACCTAATGCAACAGATTTATTCAAGGTCAGTTTCTCTTACATGCAAAGTTGCACCATTTAGAACTGGTTAGTTAGCCATGACCCAACGGCCTAACCATGAAAAAGGGCACGTCCCTAAGGAGGCAGTGGCGTTGAAACCCCTAATATGGGCAAAGCCTAAGAAGAGGCTGAATTAATGGCGATTGACCTGATCCCAAAGGTATTTTACATTACCTAGAAGGTATTTACAACAGCAGAGTTGCTGCATTTCTCTCATACATTGAGAGCACACAACCTTGGGTTCAGGTGCCCAGGCATTTCTAAGCCGCTAGGAGACTCTTGACACTTGTCTACATTTAGTGGAGCTGCTATTTCGTGCAGCTTCAGTGGGAGTGTTGCAAATAGGAATCTGCACTCCACATCAGCATACCAGCTGAGTCATCAGTCTAGCTGAATATAGGGTCACGACTCTCAAGCTTTGTATAAATTGATTCATCCAAAGTAATGAATCGCAGAGCATTCTTTCCGCCTCTCTTGTTGTTTTTTGAACAACTTTTACACGATCTTGTTCATTAAAAGTACTGTAAAGCTGTTTATGTTATTTATAAATTTGTCACGAAAGAAAATGTTAAATTTATCTTAACTCAATAGTTTGATAAAAAATGAATTTTCCCTAATATTTACTTTTATATAGACCTTTGCACACAATTTAGATGCTAATTTTCTCACTTTCTCAACGTTAGTTACAACTGGTTCTAATGGACATGATAAAAACTTCAATTTGAGTTGTTTATTTTAATGTGGTGAATAAATAATTCATATGTGTATATATTGTGGTCTCACATGTGGATTATGAAAAAAGTATTGAACTGTTTTACTGCTGTTGAATTTTAAAACTAATCGTTGTGTTATTAAATGAAATACATTGAATGACTGATCTTTCCCTTTTGGTCCTATAGATGTCCCCTCTGGCATTTATAACGTCTATGGAATACCAACCGTTCTGTAAGTGCATCCACAAGACCATACGATTGTAGTTTCTAGGTGACCAATACGGTCGTCCCAACACTCCTCGAGCATAAATAACTCAATTGTTTGTGTTCACACTTATTCTCCAAAACGTACAGCGTAACTTCCACTTTTGAAAACCTGTGAACCCGCTCCCCATTAGTGAAAACATGTAAACCTACTCCCCCTTAGTACAAACCTGTGAACTTGCTCCCATTTAGTGAATGTGTTTAAACCAACCGCCCTTAGTAGATGTGTTTCAAGCTCTATGCAAGAAATGACCTTCAAATATAAACTCAATGAATATATTACACTCACATATCTATATATGGTACTTCGACGTTACTTTTAATAAGTTCCATTAAAATAGAGTATTTTTGAATTATGGAAGTTTAAAGTTTTCTGTTTTCTAAAAATATTAATATAACAAATTTAATTCAAAACTAAGAAGTATAATACGACTGAGTTATACATGACATTATGTACTAATTAATTAATTAATTAATTATCTTCTTTTTCTTGCTTTTCTTTTCCCGAAACTGCACGGAAATGAAGGAACGTAAGACTGCAACTGGTAATTCTAATGGGATATTGTTGCTTTAATATAGTTATTTTTATATTCATTCATATATTTTCAAATATACTAAATGCTATTCCTAATTTCTAACTAGGCCAGTGAGGCCATGTGAGCTCGGGCAAGCACAAAATTTTCTACTGGGGTATGAGAATCCTTGGTTAACATAGCGTAAGTTCACCATTATCAGCTTTGTAAGTTTCTAGGGAGGAGTTGACTACAACTGGAGTAGTCAACTAGAAGTCAACAGAGGTCAAACACTGGCGAAGGTCTAGTCAACGAAGGTCACATGGAAGAGGTCAAAGGAAAGTCAACAAGGTGGACGGTGTTCATCTAGTCCGCACAGAAGAACGGACGTGACGGAACTAGCCGCAGCGGCGTTGTGAACTGGAACTGAGGTGGAACAAAGTTTATTTTATCAATGTACCTTAAAGTAACCTTGTGATTTTTGTTTTACTCGTAAATTCTTCTTTATAAGAAATGTCTAGTGAACAATTTTATCTGTAATATAAATAAATAAATACATTCCTAAATTGAAACACACACATATACATATTTCTCTCTCTAGGCACGTGCGCGCTTATACGTGTATTATACAATTGACATTCATACGTTGAGTACATGCTTGAATAGGTAGTTGCACGTTAAACTTGTTAATAGAGACCCTTAAACAAGACATCTCCATTCCAAATAGAGCCATGCAGTGCAAAATCGCCTTCGAATGACAAATTTATGGAGCCCAAACACTAGTATAAAATGGGACATACAACACAAACATAACATATCAGCTCTCAAAGTCTTCACAATGTCTAGTTCTAATCACCTTTGGTTGTGCACTTGTCCATGTACAAGCATCCAGGCCTCCCAAGGCCCCAAAGATGCCATCCTTCTGTCCGACGGCCGTCTTCGGGTTTGCAGATTCCCTCTCAGACACAGGCAACCGCAACTGAAAGGCCACGAATGCCACAATTGCCGGTTCGTTTCCCTACGGTGTTACACTCGGTCAGCTGACTGGTTGGTACAGTGACGGCTACGTACTCATCGACTATCTTGTCTAGGAGCTGGGACTGGAAGATATCTCGCTCCCTAGCAATGCATACAGTGGCAGCTTCTTCAAAAGTCTGAACTTTGCATATGCCGGTGCCACTGTGGTGACAGTTGACAGCCCCATATTTAGCTGGCACAACTTCTCATTGCAGATCCAGGACTTTCTGAAACACAAGCACAGGATGGAGCGCAACTTTCCCAAGCAGAACCAGGCGTGGTTCGAACAGGCCCTCTACTACATTCAGATCGGAGGGGACGACATCAATGCAAACATATTGAACGGACCAGATATCATCCTCAACGTTAGCATTTCTGGCATTAGGTTAAACATAGTGGACCTGCACGCATCCGGAGCCAAAAACTTCCTCCTGTTCAACATGCCTGCGGCGGGTTGCACCCCAAACTACCTCAACCTCACCACCATATTCCTCCCTGGGTTTTTGCAGCTTGATGACATGGCTGCATTGCATTCGTCAATTGGTAAGTATATATGTATACCTAGTTAACATGCTCGTACACACACGCACTCTCTCTCTCGTATATGTATATTCACAGCTAGCATGCATGTATAGGTATGCACAGGCATTCAACAGTAAGATGGAGGCCTTAACTGAGGAGCTCCGTAGTGACTACCCAGACATGAACATCTACTTTGACTGGTATGCAGCCAACCTGGAGGTGCTGGCCAACTTGCCCAAGTACGGTTTTACAAACTGGAGCCAGGCTTGCTGTAGTGTTGGAAGTATCAAAGGTGTGACCGAGTACAACTGTGGAGATGTACTGGGTGGCTGTGCAAGTCACCCTGGATATACGGTTGCAAAAATCCACATAACTATGTTAACTTTGACGGCATTCATTTTTCACAGCAGTTTTCAAAGATTACGGCGGACTTTATCCTCGGCAACAAGTTTTTTGACTCCCCACATCAAGTTTGTTCATGAGTGCCAGGTTCCTATTCCACTTGCTTCCCATCCGGATTTCAACACTCCTATCTAACTAGGTTGAGCTTCAGAAACGTAACTGCTTCTTGAAATGCACTTCTAATAAAGTGAAATGAAATCATGTTTCGAACGTCACCTCTGTGTACATATGCATGCGTGCGTGTGTAATATGTCATTTAATACCCTGGAGCAGATATTAAAACACTGATGTAATGTGTGTGTGTAAAAGAGTGATTTATGTTAATACATGATTAATGTATACGAGACATGAGTAACTTCTTCACAATGTTACTGAAGGCTTTATTATATGAGAAACAAAATTAAGTTGTCATAATTTTAATTTGGTGAGTTGATTACCTAGGTAAAGATTATGAGATATGTGAGATATGTGAGCAAAAACACTCGAATGTAATTGAATTATCATGATAATATGTTTTTTCATAAATATCAATTGACCCTTTGCTTAGTTGACATAAAGAAAAATGAATATTTATGACTCTTTGCTTAGTTGGCATAAAGGAAAATGAAAAGGTTGTGACATAAGTCATCTTCCCACGTGGAGTGCCATAGCATTATCCTTTATTTATAGTCTTTTACATCACTGACCAGTTCAAAAAGAATGAATGTAAGAGAATACTATATTAAATGTTTCACATTGTGTGAAATAATTTATGTAACTAATGTAAAAAATTACAATTTATATTTAGTGTCTCAACCAGGGATCTTCAAATATCATATGTCTCAACTATGACACATTCATATTGTACAACATATTAAATATATCATTTAATAATTTTTTAACTCTCAAATTGGCCGCATAAATGTTTTATTAATTTAATTAATTAAAAATTAATCCATTCCATAAATAATTGCATTTTTAATGTTAATATATTCAAATTGATAACAATCACTTAATTTTTAAATATTTAATTTATCAATAAGTTATTACATTAGCATATATGACTTTGTAATAATAAATTTATCAAATTGTAATAACTATAATAAACATAAACTTAGTTGACATGAATTAAATTTTAATTTTAAGATGAAAAATAATCATACTTTGAATATTTTGAAGAATTATTTAAGAATTAATAAGAATCATAAATTAACATTTGGTTCATTTAATTAATTTAAGTAATTTTCAAAATTAAAAAATAATCTAAATTTAAAAAAACATTTTTAACAAACTTTAAAGAGCGACCATAAAACTTCCCAAGAGTAATCTTAAATAAAAAATTCACAATCACATGATTTACATGGTCTAATACCATGTTAAATGTAAACCCTGGATTAGAGTAAATCAACTTTTTATTCAGATTAACTTAATGAGCAACTCACTGGTACCTGCATTCTTAGATTACATTTCTATGATCACACAAACATACATATACACACGTGTGTACTTATGTGGTTGTATACAGGGTTGTGATGCTTTTCCGTCTGAACAAACTACAGGCCCAATTTTCTACTCGATTTTCCGTTTGGACTTGGTGGACAGCATTAAAACCACCGTTGAAAACCCTTGCCCTGGACAATATCTTATCCCGACTTGCTTGCCCTTATGGCTCGAGAACTAGTTGTTGGGGTAGTCATATCCTCACTCTTTGTGTGTGCGCGTGTGTTCTGAGTTTGTAAGATGTTCTTATGTAGCACATTGTATATTATATTATATTCTCTCTCTCTCTCTATCTATCTATAGCATCATCTTAAAAACGTCTTCCAATACACACGCGCACACACATATATACAGTTGAACGGACCATCTTGGACTGCTGATTTTAGCGAAGGGCCTAGTCTCAAAGCAAGGAGGGGCAAATAACAGCTATCCGGCGCACACAGAATCGAACAGGCACAGTGCTCCATTTTCAAGTCCAGGCTTTACAATGCAAGTAGTGACGACGTGATGGATTTGCCCTTTAACACATCGCTGCAATAACGGTGAAGACACCAATATCTTCTCATTGGCTGTTCCAGTTTGATAATATATACTTTCTACACCTGCAAAAACTTTAGGAGGCTTGCTGTTCTGAGATCAAACACTGGCTCAAGCACTACAAGGAACCTGGTTATACACATATGCATCTAATCAGAACACACTTTACAGACTTACTAGTGAAATCCGGACCAGCTGTGGATGAACTTACTAGTGCATAAGCTTAGTTGCAATTTGGCCTGCTAAATAGAGCCATTGCTTACAATGAAGAAGAAAATGTCAAGTTTCATTAACGACGAGTGTTACATCACGTGATTGATTTCTTCTTATACCACGATGGATCTAGTTAACCTTCCCACAGTTCAGTCTAACTTCGCCACTGGTACCAGCAAGCACGTTCATATTGCCCATCTTGATCATGGCCGTGACGAAGTCCTGGAAGAACCTGGTTTGATTTAAAGCATATACATGCACAAGATATGCCGTGTCCCAGTTACCACCACTGAACAAGGTTTGATCAGAAAAGAGAAGCCCCTTGAAGTTCATCAAGTTTGCAAAATACTTGTTATCAAAGACTACAGGGGTCAAGTCCAGCGGCGAGAGGTTACTATCACCGCCGGAGCTAGGGCACTAAGACTGCAGAGAGGCGTTGTAGTCCATGTTCATGTAGTTGGAACTCTGAAAGGGACTGTACAGTCTTGGTTTGAAATTTGTACACTGGGCCTGGCCGACAGTGTGTGCTCCAGAAAGAGCTACTAAATCTTGTGTTGTGAACCCGTGGCTTTGAAGTTGGTGGCGGGAGATTGGTATTTGCTGCCGATTGACTTCTGTTAAACTGTCCCTGCGTCCAAATAGAACTGTCCACGACGGTCCATTTAACTGCAAAACAAAACATGGAAAGATTAACTAAATCTTATCAATGTATCATATATATCTTTCTAATGTCTAAATAAATATTTAATAAAAATTTGGTCCTTACAACGGCAACGCATTCCTCGATCCACCACGTCCATTCCACGTAATGAATTGATATTTGGGAATGCATTTTGTTCCAAGTTTGAACCATCGAGGAGAACCGAAGCATCACAGCCATGTAAGCAAAGAAAATCTATTTATTTCATATAAATTCAATGTATACATATTAAATTCTCTAGAAAAACAATTAATATTATACTAAATACATGATAATCCATACATTCACATGGCAATCGTGGAAAAACAAGCGAATGAAGCGCACATCCTTGACTCGTTGGCAACGACTTGACTCACAGAACTCTGCACTGTGAGACACAAGACTCGGACATGTAGAGCTATAGAACGTGGGACTTAAACTCCCATATGCAAACCCACTAATAACAAACAAAACAAACGTAAACAAGTTTGTGGGAAACCCCATAATTACTTAAGAAATTAATCTACTAATAAATAAAAACACATATTTCTTAACAAGAAACCCTATTTATATTAAAACAATGGAAGCCTGTTATTTCATTAGGCTTGACTTTAAAGCGAAGAACAACATGTGCATCGATATGGGGCTATGAAGCTTCAAAGAAATACATTTATGTAGTAGGCAGGACATAAAATCAAATTTGTTATACATTTATTAATATTTAATCGATTAAGTTTAAGTAGCTGGCAGCCTACTATCGCTAGGGCAGATTATTAGGCCATTAAAGAAGATATATTTCCACAATGTCATAATCTAATACCAAAGGATACGATTAGATTTCCATGTTCCTCGCGTAAATGTTTTAATCATAGTAGATAGATATACATTCACATGCAAGTTGAAAATGAATACATTGCTTAACTAAACACCCCACCCAAGCACGGTTTAATTTTTCAAGCTCCTGAGAGTCGTGTGTGCGTGCACAACATTATTAAATGCCCACTATATAATACTACTCATGTTCTATTATTTTATTTCATTATAAAATCATGATTTTTATATACTAATTAATTATAAATTATTTTATTATTATTATTAAAAAATAATATATTCTTAATTAGATTCTTTTTATCTCATCGTTATAACGTACACACCTGTATGAATAAGAATTTGTTTTTGACTAAATAATACGGAAGCGTAGAGAAAATATCTTCACCTACTTAAGCTAGTTTTGGATATTTACCATCTTTAACCTTTATTAGCATATATAAAATTCAACCGTTGTCCATATATCTCCCTTATATGCAAATATGTATTAAAAGATATTATATACACAAATATACAAAGTTATTTATATATAAATATAAAAGGTATTTTTTTTAAAACTTTTCCTAGTTTCTCAATGTCGAGTAGCGCCCTTGAAGAGTGATCCACAAACTTACGCTTGAAGGAATCTAGTATCTTGCGAGCCCATGCACACACTCGTTAACAGTGAATAAACACTCATGCATGGGACTTAAGAGAGGACTCTAAGTCTTCTATTTAATTACGCATTTAAGTTAGACTCTTGGAGTCATTTTAAAAGACTTAGCGTTGCTCACATATGGTGATGACGCCAATGGCCATTTGGCAGCCATGTGTTACTATGTGCTGGCCCTACGAATTAAACTCTGACAACTTCGACTTGGATACACCTTGTAGATACTCTGAACCGTTACTGAAATCATAGTAAGAAATCTTTTGCTAATGTCTCTACTAACTTAAACCCTACATGTTTTCTTTATAGTTGAAGAGTGTGAGGCTTATGCAACTCGTGATTAAATGGCTTATGAGGCAAGTGGATCTAGTTTGGAATATAGGATAAGGGACTTGATCATCTTTTGTTGCATTCATAAACTTAGATAGAAACATGTTGGGAACTGAGAAATCTTTTGAGGTTGCGAAGATTGCTATTAGGATTGTAGTTAATCATGTAGGAGATTTCTAGTTATATTTCTTTCTTTGGGCATATGTTGAGACATAAACTGATGCTCCATTGTAACAGTGACAAGGTTTTAGGGTTCGAAGGCCACATTTCTTGCTCTATGATGCTACGTGTGAGGTAAGTTCTAGAGATAGGGTAGATTCTGAACATGGTATCAGAGCCGCTTCCGATTTGGGTGGGGAGCAATTGTGTAATGTAGCCTAGTGGGAGGCCATGGCCGAATCTGGTGAGGATTCCTTTGGAAGTTCATGTGAGAGCAAGCCCTTTGTGTTCAAGGGGCAGAACTTTCTGCTGTGGAAGAAGTTGATGAGAACTCGGCTGTGTGTCAAAGGAGTTTTTGGGCTCGTCCGTGGGACTGACCCGAAGCCGCCGGAGGGCAACTCCAATGAGACCCTTAGAATCCACCAGGAGTGGAAAGTGCAAGCTAAGCACGCCGTGGGCTGCATCTGCACTTACCTCAGCCCGGGGATTATGCTCAAGGTGGATACTGACACGTCCCTTGCTGAAGTCTAGAAGTGGCTGTCGGACACCTACGGGAAAAAAAACCAACATGGAAGTCATGCGGATCCACTCGGAGCTTGAGGCTTGTGTCTACAAAGATGGAGACATGCAGGAGCATGCAGACAAGCTGAGTTGGCTCTTTGCTGAACTTGCTGCCCAAGGGACGAGCATATCATCCTGAATTCCATGCAAAAGGTGAAGCTCTACCGCTCCCTCCTTGCTCAGTGGGACAGGGATGTCGAGGCTCTCAATCGTGAGGATAATCTCACATTTGAAATGGTGGTGGCCAAGCTTGTGGCCACAGCCTTGCTCCGCAAGGAGAAGGCAAAACCAATGCTTTGCATGAAGTCATGTATGCCAAACGACAGGTTTCTCAAGCATGAGCTGGCTGGGCGTGATGCTGTTGCACCCTTGCCGCCTCCAGCCCTGGGCAATGCTTGGGCTGGCCGATGTGGACGTGGACGAGCAGCTTTTGGAGGGGAATCGGAGAAGGGCGCAATGAGGACGTAGAGGTCGAGGACGAGGAGGTAGGCTTGGCCATGACCAATGCAAGATATGCCGAGGGTTTGGACACGGGGGTAGGGACTGCCCCCATGCAAATGGGAAGGCTAATGTCGGTGTTGAAAGTGAAGAAGGTGAATGGGAAGAAGAGTCCTTCGTAGTGGAGGATCCCTCAATGCTGAGAGCAGCGGGAAGATGCACTCCTAGGTGCTTGACCAGGTTGCACTAGCCTCATAACTAATAACAAGTTGATGTTTGGAACAGTATATCCCCAATTCAAAGAAGTAGTGGTGTGGTGTTGGGGAACAATGCCCTATTAGACATTGCTGGTCGAGGCACTTTGACACTCTCTTCACTTCAGGACGGTGGGGAGATGACGTTCAAAGACGCCTTGCACGTCTCAGGCATGCAGAAAAACCTTATGTCGGTGGCGAGGTTGTGTGACGACGAGAAGTCGATCATGTTTTACTAGTCATGGTGCGGATTTATATGACAAGTTGGATTTCCGTGTGACTGGGAGGAAAGTTCTCCATGCCAGGCGACGTGGAAACTTGTATGAGATTCTCTCACACCCTCATCTTGTTGCAGCCGCTGAGAACGTCGTTGGTGTAGATGCCTATTTGTGGCATTGCCAGTTGGGTTATGCAAATCACAAGGCACTACACGAGCTTGTGTCCAACTGCATGGTGGAAGGGTTGGATCTGAGGCTTGGTTTTTCACATGCATTTTGTGAGTCATGTGTGTTGAGCAAACATCATCGCCGAAGTTTTTGGATCTTCAAACACCGCTCTTCAGAGCTCTTGGAGCTAGTGCATTCCGACCTGTGTGGGCCCATGGACATCCGAGTCATTTTGGCACACGTTACGTTCTTACGTTCATTGATGACTTCAGTTGCCTCACCAAACTTTTCTTTCTACGTCGTAAAAAGTGAGAGTGGGTGGAGGCCTTTTTGCGTGTACAGAGATGCGGTGGAAACTCGAGTGGCAATAAGCTTAAGGCCTTGCGCACGGATGGTGGCAAGAAATACCTTAACTCCACCATGCAAGAGTTGTGTCGGACTGCCGGTATCCAACACCACGTCACCACCCGGTACGCCTCCCAATAGAATGGCGTGGCTGAGAGGAAGAACCGGATGTTGGTGAATGCAGCGCGCAGCCTTCTTGCTCATGCACATTTGGGCAAGGAGTTCTAGTAGGAGGTTTATTGCGATAGCCATGCATGTTCAGAACCGGTTGCCAATTGTGGCATTGAAAGGCAAGACGCCTGAGGAAGCATGGACGGGTCTGAAGCCTGATGTATCCCACCTCAGGGTGTTTGGTTGCACAGCGTATTGTCATAGTTTTACTATGACTTCAACCCTTTACTTTGGACGTTAACTGTTGTTACCTCTACTGTACTATGTTGATAAGCCCTAGGTGTAGAAGAAACAGGCCCGCTTAGTGCACTTGGATATCTAGTGATGGTCCGGCCGGGTGTCATTAGGTATTTGTAAGAAACTCTAGGCGAAGCTAGCACTTCCATCTAGAAAACTCTTACCTTGGTTTTCCGTGTCCTGGTTGGATTAATGGCTAGTTCCGGTGAGTTCGGCATGTTGATATGCTTAGAAATACCCCTAGGTTTGACAGGTTAGGGTTTAGGGTCGATGGATAACTCACAGTTATGTTCCCTCTAGGAATGAGATTTCAGTGCTAGCCCACTTATGTAAACAGGAAACAGGGGGGGGCCTCTGTCACATAAATAAGGTAGTATGTAGGAGTGAGGGTTCCTGGGTTCATGACTGAGCTCGTTACTCTTCTCCCGGTGCAAGCTTTAGCTTGTGTCGTCAAGGCACAACCCTTTGTTGTGCACCCTAACTTCTAGATGCAGGGTACGTCCCACCTTCGGGGTAGCTTACCCTTAACGTTGACGAATCATGCTTGGGAGGTCTTGTCGGAATGCACGTTCCAAAGGCAGAGGTTGAGGCTTGTCTCCAGCCTCCTCCTCCATGTCAAGCTAGGTGTAGCACTCACAGCCAAGCAAGGCACATCTGTCCTTGTCCAACTGTGGGCGTGGGATTTGTTTGACAGGTTCACATTACCTGGTTCCTGAGGGTTCATTGAGGGGTTCTAGAGTTGGCATTTAGAAGCCACGTTTGTGGCACTTGGTGCAACTCTCGAATCTAAGGGCTATGGCATGATAGCCCACATCAGGAAAGGCAGTGTCACATAGAGATGTGACACTGGGCTAAACGTCACATGGTACAACGCCCAAGGCACGCCTTTGGGGTTATGGTCATAGGCTTGTCGCCAAGGGGTTGGATACTTTAGCAAACAGACTTGCACTAGGGTGCTAACCTTGGGCATCTGCTCAAGGGAGGTTAGGTCTCATAACTAGGTGTGCTTTGGCACACTTGGCTAGGGGAGTGTTTTCCCTTGGAATTCAGGGTTGAACAACCTAAACATGTTAGCAGGAGCCCTTTCGTGAGGCACTCACAAGGTCATGTGCTTAGGGTTATCTCAAACCTAGCCTTAGGGAGTTTGCTTAGCAGAACACTCGTGTCCGCCTACGGCACACACTCGTGTCCTCACTAAGTACTAGACCTAGGTCTAGGGTATAACTTGGCCACTCAAACCCTTAGGGGTTAGTCGTGGTTCAGGGTACCCCTTGTCGCCCTAAAGGGGATGTACTCCCGGATGAGGGTGATTCCTCAAGGGGTAAAGTGACGATGCCTTAACTATGTCCAGGGGTATGTGTGGAACACATCGTCTCCTTGATGGGGGTTAGGGCATGAGCCTGTTTAGGTCTTCTAGGGCAAGACCCTAAGTCAACTAGGGTTATCCCCAAGGGTTTTGGGGCATACACTCTAGGGAGACTTAGGCTAAACCCTAAGTCAACTAAGGTTATCTCTCAAGGGTTTGGGGGTAGACACTCTAGGGAGACTTAGGCTAAACCCTAAGTCAACTAGGGTTATCCCTCAAGGGTTCTGGGGTAGACATTCTAGGGAGACTTAGGCTAAACCCTAAGTCTCCTTGGGCATTTAGAGTCTAACCCTAGGGGTCGTTGGGGTTGTTCTGGGAAAAACTTAGCGTTGCTCACACAGGGTGATGACGCCAAAATGGCCACCTGACAGCCACGTGTTGGCCTTTGGGTTAAAACTCTGACAGTATGCCCATAATTCCTGATCAGTTGCGGAAGAAGCTGGACCCAGAGCCAAAAGTTGATCTTTGTTGGCTATGCACAAGATGATGAACGCATCGGAAAGCATACATGCTATGGAACCCTGTGGACAAATGCACCATCATCAACATGGATGTGGTGTTTGCTGAGGATGACCTCACATGGTGTCGTTCCACAGAACAACCTGTGGACTCCTTCATTGACAATGACTTTGTTGGCTCCCCTAATCCCAGTAGGTTTTGTAGATGTAGGGGAAGACCATGGCCTTGATGCCCCGGGGGACCAGCTGCCAAGTGATGCTCAAGGTGATCAAGGTGATGCTGATGTCTATGAGCAGTTGGCACCTGAACAGCCTGAGCGGCAGGCACAGCTGGAGCAACCAGTTGATGTCCATGAGTAGATGGCACCTGAGCAGCCGGAGCAGCAGGTTGATTGGCTTCCTCATGTCCCTCACCGGCGGGCATGCCGGATCTTGTGGTAGCTCTAGATAGACCACGCACGAGAGTGCCTTCTCGCAAGGTGTTGGAAGATGCCACTTCTCTACTTAATGAGGAAGCTGAGATGTGCATGTTTGTGGATGAGAAGGTTCCCTCCACCTTTGAAGATGCGGTGACCGGAGCAGAGTCTCTTGAGTGGAAGCGGACCATTCAGGACGAAGTGGATGCACAAGTGCAGAATTGCACATTCGAGGAGTGTGCTGCCCCACACCGACGTCGACTTATTGACTACAAGTGGACAGTGGATCCCCTAACTGGGGATGTCATACACAAAGCCAGACTCGTGGCAAAAGGCTTCACCCAGGTGCTAGGAGTTGACTATGAGAACATTTTTGCATGTGGTTAAGTTGCCTAGTGTCCGCACACTCTTGGCACTTGCTAACGCCAGGAGGTGGCAAGTGCACTAGATGTATGTGAAGACCGTGTTCTTGCATGGGGATTTGCATGAGGAGATCTTCATGCGCATTCCCCTAGGCTTTCCTAAGGCATGGGAACACGCTCGAGCCTGGCTCCTTAACAAGGCCTTGTATGTCTCAAGCAAGCTTCTCGGGTGTGGTACAGAAGTTTGATGAAGCTTTGCATCGACAAGCTTTCAGAGAACAACAAGTGATTCCAATGTCTATGTGCGAGGAGTTGGTCGTGGACGGATCATTGTTGCCATGTATGTGGATGATCTCCTCATCACTGGAGGTGATGAAGACGGGATTGGCAGGTTGAAAGCAAGCTTGGCACAACGGTTTCGAATGAAGGACATGGGAGGTGAAGACGTTCTTGGGCCTACGAATTGAGCGGGATATGCAGGCTGGGACTTTGAAGATTCACTAGCAGCACTATGTGCAATCTCTCTCTCTCGGTTTAGCATGCAGAAATGCTGTCCAGTTGAAACTCCCATGCTCGTCGGTGCTGTCAATCCGAACTCGCCTCAGACGGGATAGAAGATATGTGATTTTGAGATTTTGTACCGCAGCCTCATAGGTTGTTTGATGTTTCTGGTGTTTTCCTCTAGACTGGACATAGCATATGCCACTGTGCTGCTTAGCCAGTTTGGATCTGCTCCGAGTTTGTGCCATTGGAAGGCTGCCAAACATGTACTCAGGTACCTAAAGGGAACACCTCACCATGGCCTATGCTTCTCAGGCCGTGACACTCAACTGGTCACTTACATTGATGCAAGTTGGGGGACAAACAAAGGAGCTTGGTCCACCACTAGCTACTCTTTGGAATTGTGCGAGGCCTTAATTGCGTGGGGGAGCAAGAGGCAGAGTGTGGTGGCCCTTTCGTCTGCAGAGGCTGAGTACATTGCCCTCACTTCTGGATGCAAGGAGCTTATATGGATGCGGGACTCTTACAAGAGCTTGGAGCGGTGCAACGAACCCCCATGCTCAACTGGTGTGACAATCAGAGTAGCATTGCTATGAGCAAGAACCCCGTCTATCATGGACGGACCAAGCATGTGCTCATTCAGTTTCACTACATTTGGGAGCTTGTAGAAGGCGGTTTGGTGAAGGTGGCTCATTCTTCTGCGGATGAGATGGTGGCGGACGTGCTCACCAAACCGCTGGGCCGACCAAGTTCACTTTGTTCTGGGGGGCCTCGGAGTCTTTTGAGCACTAGTTTACGAGGGAGTGTTGAGACATAAACTGTGCTCCATCTGTAACAGTGACAAGGTTTTAGGGTTCGAAGGCGACATTTCTTACTCTCCGATGCTACGCGTGCGGTAAGTTCCAAAGATATGGTAGATTCTAAACAGCATATAATGGAAAAAACATTACATATTGTGAAAAACGAGAGTTTGATTGGAACACCAAATTATGGGTTACTACCGTAATATAAAGATTGGACGGAAAACATATCAGTAAGTTAAGCAGAATATAGCTTATCCATAACGGTAAGGAGGAGGTTACGCAACTGAATAGATAAGGATGAGAGGAAGTTACAAATGCTAGTACAAGAACGGGAGTATGGGTATAAATAGATCAACATAGGACTAGGAAAGCATCCCGAGTATACTGTTTATTGTATTATGTGCATTGTATGGACATAATATAAGTTTCATCTTAGTCTCACTATGTCTCTCGTGCTTACTTCTCTTTCTATATTATACTATTCTCTTCTCTCACTAATGTGATGGGATCTACTAGTACTATTACCTGCTACGTACATATCCATCGTTACCCTGTTCTGACCTTCTAAAGTTTAATTTATATTTTATCTCGTATTCTCTTTATTCCACTTGCCCTTATTACATGTTGACGGTGCTATGTTTTAATTTTAGGATTTTCTTAGTTCAACAATTGTCAATGTTTGATAGGTAGAGGACGTTAGGCCAAAGGAAATAACAACTCAACGACTATTACATGATCTACAAAACGGCTGGTGCCGGTGGAAGATTGTTGCAATGCTAAATAAAAAGAGAAACATGTAGTTAGGTGTTCACTTGTGTAGATGTAGATATTTTTTGTGTAATTTATTTAATGAGCTAATGTACTGTAATAATTGCAAAATTTTATGGTATATTACTAAATAATAAAAGAATATTCCTTTGAGGTGCTGAAAGTATAATATTCTTCTCTGCAATTAGAATATTCTTTTCACATTTTTTCATCTTTTCATTTTAACATTATGGTCAGCTATTCGGTTTGGATTCTAGCTACGGCAAAGCCGATATAGAGCAAGCAGCTGAAGCGGCAAGACTTATGGTCATGGATGGACATGTACCATTGGAAGTACTGTGGGAGCCATCTCAGTCTGCTACGGTGAGCAAAAACGTTTCACACTGTATCAAGCACAGCGAGCGTGCTAACAGAACGGACTGGTACAAGATCCGAGCCGAGCGGTGCTGAGGCCTCGGAGAGGATGTTCGGCCCATGGGTGTTGACACAGGACGAACATTGCCTTGATAACGGCCTTGTTCATCCTGCAAATCCGAAGTTTAACCTTCCCAAATGGTGACCTCGCCTGGCTACCTCTGCAAGTTGGTAATTCTCCAGGTTCTTCATTCTTCGTAGCTGGAGAGGCATTTTCTTCTCCGTGGTAAGTCCCTAAACCCTAACCCTAACCAGTGTCACACACACACACACACACACACACACACACACGCATGCGCTTTTATCAGAAGAGAATGCTAGAATGGCAATCATATTGGGACATAGGAAGTTGGTAGCGTCGGAGATCTTGGAGGATGCATTGGAGACTGGGGAGAGGCCATGGAACCATGAGTTTAGCTACAAAACCTCTAGAGCAAACCCGCGATGAACCTGTGAGAACCTCTGTCCCAAAACTTTCCGACTAGTGACTGGTTCTCACCACAAGTGAAAGGATTCAAAGGGGAGCATGAAGAGGGAGAAGAGTGCATTCTGGTTCATCTCCCGTTTGGATTCACTGCGTGTGTGCCGGAGAGGGTCATTCCTGGACAAGCGTTTAATTATGCATGCACTGGGTGGTAAACCGAGATGAAGTGAGAACAATCTTACAAGTACTCTTTGGAAGGGAAGCTCGTGCACGTAAATCAACCAAGACCTTCAACGAAGTGCCTAAGATCGCAATTATCTTGAACAAACACGTTTATTCAATAACAAGAAACAACTAGCTATACATTTTCTAGCTCACGCTCCTCCTACGTGACTGCCCGGAAAGATAATGGACTCTTGCTCGTGTGCACGTTGGATCTTCCTTGCCCTCTCTTCTCCCACGTTTAACATGCGAGAAAGAACACGTAAGGGGATGCCTCGGTACACAGAATTCCTCCCAGAAGATAAGACATCACAGGCCTAAAAGAACAAGTATATACAGAGACATTACTCAGCTTGAGTAAACATACCTGTCTGAGGTGACAACGTGATGTAATGGAAACGTTCATCTCTTGAAGCAATCTTGGTAGAGGGATGGAAAGCAGGGATGACAACAAGTGAACCTTCCTTCAAATCTGTCTGAAGAGCTTGCTCACCATTGTGATACACAACTTCAAGGCTTCCACAGCCTTCAACAACGTACAGCAGCTGATGTCCATTCTGAAACCAGTTTGGAGATACCATGGCATCCTAGAAAACAACTCTAGTTAACTCACGTTAAACAACCAAGTCGTTCTTTACCTGTTCAAGCTCCATGCATTCCATTCCAAGTCCTAAATGCTTGAGAACGGGAAGCTTGTAGCTACTAAGCTCCCTGAGCTCACCACCGTTTGTAACACAAACATCAGGATGAGCCTCTGCAAGCGATAAACAAACTGGTCCCGAAACAGATTATCAGGTTTCTCCCTCTCATCGTCCTCAGGAAAACGTATGTTTTTGTCCACCTTGACAATTCCAACCTCCCTTTGGCTTCCAATAGCTCGCGTACATTGTTCTCATCATCTCCCATGCTCGTGCAAGTGCTTCCCTGCTAAATCCATGGAGGACACCACCAAATCCTTCTTGCTCACTCTCTTCTTGTCGTCGTCTCACGTTCACCTTGCCGTCCTCCTGCTATGTGGAAAGCCTGCGTGTATAATAAATGAGTATGTTAGAATATAAACATGCAAATGCTTACTCTAAGGCCTGCGGGTCGAGGACTTCCAGTGACATCAGCAGCTCCAACAATTTAAGATCCCTGTCTCCATTGTTATACACACACAACAAATCCTTCGGGAATTGCAACAACGTCCCCTCTCTTAACCTTGAACGTGTTCTCTCTGTGTTTGACGATCACCACCTGAGCTTACAATCCAACTCTTCCGCTGCCTGCGTGCATAACATTTCACATAAGAACACTCTCTCTCTCTCTCTCACACACACACACACACACACACACACACACACAACAATAACAACAATTATACCTCTTGTAACAACATGCAAGGTGGGCGAGTCTACATAGGAAGGCAACCAAAGCCCTGTGTCTGAGTGTTGTTCTACATGCTGCAACATTGGCATCCTCAAAAACACCAGAGCCTCTACCGCCCCAGACTCAAGCTTCCCCTTCTGTTTCTAGCTCAGTCCTTGCCTCCTGAGGATTCAAGTCACTGAACATCCTCTTATGTCGATCAGACTGCTCCTCTTGCTCATGCCGTCTTGCAACCCCAAAAGCAAACAACAAAAAGAACAAGAAAAAAAGCACCAAGAAGCCATTGAAGACTGACGATGAAACTAAACCTGCACACAGCGAATTTATACGCTTGTTCTACCGAATGCATGCAAGAGATACGTGTCATCGAAGATATCTCGTACTTCATGCAGTCGTGACGTAGCAGACAAAATAATAACCAAGTTAATTATCTTCACCAGTGTGCGGTATTACACACTTGGTCCGATGCCCTATTGACACCGGCAGTCTTACTTGACAAACCCGGATGAGCCAAAGTGGCCGGACACCAGACATGGTTGAGTAGACAGCTCAGTGAGTAGACGTTCTTCCCACAGTTGTGCTTTGCATTTGTCATACCAGATACAAGAAAATGTGGTTGTGTGCCTGGCTGTCGCCCTTGTACCTCCACGTTTTACAGCACTGTCCATGGAGGTGTATTCATGGCGCTCATGAACTCGGCCATGGTGCCAAGGGTGCCATGGGTAGGAGCGAGAAGCATGGTACCAGTTGGAAGAAGCTGTGTTGTGTCTGCTCGTAGCAGAATGTTTCTTGACATGATGCAGCCGTCAAAACTTCCAGCAGCTGCAAAATACACGTTTGCATAAAACATATATGAAATGGCGTGTAATCTCATTTAATCAAAATAGAGGTAGCATCTGAAAAGAGACCAGGCAGAAGAACCTCCACACACACATAGTTGAAAAATGTGAGATGTTATGTTCTTATTTGCATTTTTTTTTTTCAGATGTGGATGGAAACCAAAATGTTGGCAAAGCACCGGACCGCATGAATTATGCAATCCGCTTGAGGGAGGCAGTCAACTACGACATTTCTACTTTTAAAGTTCTGTTCCTTGGTGGATGCTTTTATATATATTATATAGTATAAAGAGCGTTTTCAGAGCAGTACTTGAAAATAAAAAACTTAAGATTTTGACTTGGGCGGTTAAACTAAGTTAGTTTAATTTTAGGGTTCATGACTTTTTTACTGAATAAGTGACTTAAAATTAAGTATAAAATGAAATAAGAAATGTTGAGTTGACTTAAGTTTTATTAAGTATTTAATTTAAGTATTTTTTGCTTAAAGTTGTCTTACAAATTTCTTAGCTTAAAATCTTAAACTTAAAAGTCATTATTTTAAGTCGTTAAACTTATGTGTCTATGTTTAGAAAACTTAAGTAGGATTTAAAAACTTAAGTTTTAGTGTGAAAACACTCTTAGAGTCTGCAATCTTAAATTCATTTTAATGTAACAATAGTGTAAATTTATTTTTTTGTTGAATTAAGACTATTAAACTAAATTAGTGTAAAAATTCTATTAAAATTAGGACTATTCTAAATTCTAATGTGATTAATAATAAAACCATAATAAAGGGTTAGTGATTGAAGTACATTGAGAGGGGTTATCACATATGTCAAATGTTTTACTTTATTTCATGAATGCTGTATATGCCAACTCTAAAACCCTCACTAAAAACTCATGAGTATGGTAAATAATCCAACATCCAGGAACTCACATCCTCAATTGGCTAAGTATATGAATATTGAGGCAATGCTTCTATACTTGCAAGTGGGTTATGAAATAGAAGGAGCTGATTAACTCTTGAACGCAGTGTACCCGATCACAAGGTTAGGAAATCCTTAGGGTGTGACATACTTTATGGTTTGGAAGTTGAGGTGGCACAATATGGATTGTGTTTTGACAACACAAGCTTAAGTGTTATAGTTTTTATTATAATTACTCTTTATTTTAGATGCTGACTATTGTTATACCAAGCCCTAGGTGTTATAAGAATCAGGCCCCTTAGTGCACTTGGGTATCTATTTACTTTAGATGCTCATTATTGCTATTTACCAAGTCCTAGGTGTTATAAGAATCAGGCTTCTTAGTGCACTTGAGTATCTAGTGATGATCCGGTTGAGTGTCGTTAGGTAATTAATAAAAACTCTAGGCAAAGTTAATACTTCCATTTAAAAATTCTTACCCTCATTTTTCATGTCCCGATTTGGTTATTAATTAATTCTAGTGAGTTTCGACATGTTAAATATGGGTAAAACACCCCTAGGGTTGACCTAACTACTCCATGCCTAAACCCCTTGGGTTAGGTTAAACTCACAAAGTATATTTATATTGAGAATAAAATTTCATGCTAGCCCATTTTATCAAATAGGAAATAGGGGACAGGCCTTTGTCACATATATTATTAAGTAATGTATATAGTAAGAGTTTATGGGTTCACGATTGAGCTCGTTATTCTTTTATCAATGCGAACTTTAACTTGTGTTGTTAAGGCATAAGCCTTGTTGTGCGCCTCAACTTCTAAACAATAGAGGTACATCTGACTTTTGAGGTAGCTTAACATAACGTTAACTAATTTGTGCCAAAGGTCATGCGAAGTGCATGTTTCAAGGGGTATATTGATAAAATAAATTTTGTTCCACCTCAATTCTAGTTCACAACGCTGCTGCAGCTTGTTCCGTCACGTCTGCTCTTCTTCTGACTATCTATGCGGACTAGATGAACACCGTCCACCTTGTTGACTTTTCCTTTGACTCTTCCATGTGACCTTCGTTGACTAGACCTTCGCCAGTGTTTGACCTCTGTTGACTTCTAGTTGACTACATCCACTTGTAGTCAACTCCTCCCTTGAAACTTACAAAGCTCATTAAACTGATAACTGTGGACTAATATCCTTATTGAACGCTATGTTAAACCAAGGATTTCATACCCCGGTAGAAATTTTGTGCTTGCCTGAGCTCACAGTCGTTCCTCATGGCCTCACTGGCCTAGTTAGAAATTAGGAATAGCATTTAGTATATTTGAAAATATATGATTGAATATAAAAATAACTTTTAAAATAACTATATTAAAGCAGGAACGTAAGACTGCAACTGGTAATTGTAATGGGATATTGCTTCATTCCCGTGCAGTTTCGGGAAAATAAAAGACAAGAAAAAGAAGAAAATAAATAAACTAATTAATTAGTACATAATGTCGTGTATAACTCAGTCGTATTATACTTCTATTAGTTTTGAATTAAATTTGTTATACTAATATTTTTAACAATGAATGAGAAAACAGAAAACTTTAAACTTCCATAATTCAAAAATACTCTAATAATTTGGAACTTATTAAAAGTAACGTCGAAGTACCATATATAGATATGTGAGTGTAATATATTCCATTGAGTTATATTTGAAGGTCATTTCTTGCATAGAGCTTGAAAGACATCTACTAAGGGCGGTTGGATTTAAACACATTCACTAAATGGGAGCAAGTTCACAGGTTGTACTAAGGGGAGTAGGTTTACATGTTTTCACTAATGGGAGCGGGTTCACAGGTTTTCAAAAGTGGAAGTTACGCTGTACGTTTTGGAGAATAAGTGTGAACACAGTCAATGGGTTATTTATGCTCGAGGAGGAGTGTTGAGATGACCATATTGGTCACGATAGAAACTACAATCGTATGGTCTTGTGGATGCAATTACAGAACGGTTGGTATTCCATAGACGTTATAGAATGCCACAGTGGACATATATAGGACCAAAAGGAAAGATCATTCATTCAATGTATTTCATTCAAGTAACAGCAGTAAAATAGTTCAATACTTTTTTCATAATCCACATATGAGACCACAATATATACACATATGAATTATTTATTCACCACATTAAAATAAACAGCTCTGTTTTTATCATGTCCATTTAGAACTAGTTGTAACTAACGCTGAGAAAGTGAGAAAATTAGCATCTAAATTTGTATAAATGTGTGCAAAGTTTTATAAAAGGTCACCTTATTATCTATATAAAAGTAAATATTAGGAAAATTAATATACCCTTGAAATCTGTCTTTCTATATATATACTTAACTCGTTGAAAGTTTTAAAATTTTTAATTTAATTAGTTCTTTAAATATGATAATTAATTAATTATTATGTTTAAATTTTTAGAAAATTTAGAATGAAGTTATTAAGTACCATAAATATTATAAATAAATGTTAGTAGATGTCATTTTATGTTGTTATATATATGTGATTGTGTTGGAGTAAGTGTAAATTTGATAGATGTACTTATCACTGTTATATTAACTTTCTTTTAAATGTCATGTACTTTATTTAATTTCTTATTTTCATTGCACCGAATAAATCTTACTCATACATGTGTTTAAATTGGGGAGTTTGGAGAAGTTGTAGATAATTGCTTTTAAATAAATTATTAATAATTGTGTGTGTTGTTAGAGTTAAAAAAATAAATTCCTTATAAGAACCATTATAATTAATGTTGGAGTGTTAGAGTTTTTACCTGGTGCCACAAAGGCGGCTTGCCAGGTGCCAACCCTGGAATCCCTCTCTTGGAAACCCCACGGAACCTGGTAAAGTAACCCGTATTAGGAACCCAAGCCTTAGGAAGTCAAACCCCTAGCTGACTAAGTCCACAAACGAGACTCACCTTGTGAATCAGGATACACGGACTAGCCGAGCTTTAGGTGTCGTTCCTAGCTTGGCGTGGTTGAGGCGGCCGGAGCAAGGCCTCAACCACTAGTTTGCGGAACGTGAACTCGGGCAATGTCTTTGAGCTTGCGGCAGGTTTTCGGACCAAGGAATCTGGCTAACTCCTTGGAAGTGACGTGCCCTATCTCAAAGGCAAGATCCTGCCAACGATAAGGATAGTCTAACCCTAGGGTGGGTTGTACCCCTGTCGTGTGGAAGTTTGGGCGGCACAACAGAGGGTTGCACCTTGACGACACAAGCTTAGCTTGCACCGGTAGGAGGTTAACGAGCTCTCTTTTGAACCCAGGAAGCCTCACTACATATACTCTACCTTATTTATGTGACGGACCCCCCCCCCCTGTTTACCTAATGAGTAAGTGGGCTGGCACGGAAATGCCAGCCCTTAGAGAAAATGGTTGTCCTAACCTAATCCTAAACCTAACCCCTAGGGGGGGGGTTTAGGACGTGGGGTTAGGGCAACCCTAGGGTTAGGTCAACCCTAGGGGTGTCCCTAACCCTTATTTTGACAAGCTATAATTGAAGAACCCTAACCTGGAACGTCAAAACGGGGGAGGGTTCTCTAAATGGAAGTGCTAGCTTCGCCTAGAGTTTCTTGCAAATACCTAACGACACCCGGCCGGACCATCACTAGATACCCAAGTGCACTATGCGGGCCTGTTTCTTCTACATCTAGGGTTCGTCACATAATCCAGTAGGTAACAACAGTCAAACCCCAAAGTAAAGGGTCGAGTCATAGTAAAAACTATGACACACTCCCCGCCTTTGAAAATGTCAACGTCCTCGTTGACGTCTAACTCCAAGACTAGACTAGGTTAGGAAAAATTAACTGAAAACTAACGCTAATCACTCTATGCGGAGTCAGCAAAAAGTTCACAAGTTTTATTACCCCCCTTGCATTACGCGAAGCCAAATACTTCAGAACCGTCGTTCACTGAGTGAGAACTCAGCTGCCGGAGGTACCACCTGCGACAAGAAGTCATTTGGAGACCTTTTGCACGTCTGCAAAGTCTGTCACCCGACACAGACAACAAGTTAGTTAATTTCTTTTAGTTAACTAGAATTTATATCGGAGGCCTCTAGTTAATGTTGTCTGTCGGCCCCTAGGTTAAGAAGAAATAACTTTATTCCTTAATTAGTTTGAGACCTTGCCTCAAACTCATTCACCAACTCCATCGCGTTTTGTAGATTCTCCAATGGTTCCCATGTCGATTCGCACGCTGGATAGCCTTTCCATTTGACGAGATATTCAAACTTACGTTTTCGCGTCCATAAACCTTCCTTTTCCAATATGGATTCGACTTCGTACTCCGTACCTTCATGAACCAGCTCAGGGGCGGACGTAAGTTTTCATATCTTTGCGGATGTTTCTCATCTTTGTGGAATGGCTCGAGCAAATTGACATGAAACACATTGTGTATTGTTCCCAACTCTGGAGGAAGATCCAACTCATAAGCCACTTTCCCTACTTGCTTCACCACCTTGTATGGACCTATGTAGTGCGATAGAAACTTCCTCGAAAGAGTCGTTGGAACCTTCAGGTTTTTGGTACTCAACAATACCATATCCCCAACCTGATACTCTACATCCCGCCGATGCTTATCGTACTGCTGACGATACCTTTCCTGTGCTGCAGCCATCGCTTGACGAGCAGCTTCCCATGTTCGATACAATTGTCCCGTGAACTCTGCTACAGATGGAACTCGATTGCTATCGTCTTTCGGTAACACCATACTCTGAGGAATACCACCCTTATTCCCAGTTAACACTTCCATCGGGCTACATCCGATTGCAGTGTGCATCGAGTTATTGTAACATATCTCAGCCATATCTAAGTGTTCAGCCCAATCAAGTTGATCACCTTGAACATAGCATCTGAGATAGTCCTCGACTTGTCGGTTTACCCTCTCCGTTGACCATCGTTTGTGGATGATAAGCCGTACTAAACTCAGCATCGTCCCAAATTGCTTAAACAACGTTCCCCAAAACTTGCCAGTAAATCGAGGATCCCGATCTGAGATCATCGTTTCCGGTAGCCCTCGCACTCTTACGACTTCGTGGAAGAACAACTTTGCTGCTTGTTTTGCATTCACTGTCTCTACAGTTGGAATGAAATGAGCAACCTTTGAAAATCGATCGACACCACCATAAGCGCATTAAAACCACAAGATTTTGGCAATCCCATGATAAAGTCCAAAGTAACACTTTGAAATGGCCGCTCTGGAATCGGTATACATTGCAACTTCCCAGCTCGTTTTTGCGACGCTTTTACTTGTTGACATGTGGGGCATGTCTTGACATTTGGCAACATCATCTATCATACCCGGCCAATAGAATCCCTGTTTCAACAAAGCCAACGTCTTATGCCTTCCACCATGTCCTGCCAAAGGAACGTCGTGATGCTCTCTTAATAGCCTCTCCCTCCATGTCCCTTCTGGAACATAGAGTCTCTTTTCTTTATAATAAAGAACTCCATCTCGTACGCAAAATGGCCTGTTTGAGTGCATCCATTCGACTTTCTATTCCTGCTGGAATATTACCATCTCTTCGTAATTGATGAACTTGTTTCCTCTTTGCCACCAGGCTCAAAGCCTCTTAGCAAACTTGTCCTGAGGATACGCCGTCACAAATTCATCCACCAAAGTTGACATGGGTGCTGACATAATACGAAGATGACCCTTTCTACTGAGTGCATCAGCTACCACATTGTCCTTTCCCCTTATGTTGATTTCAGGCTGAAATCGTGCCAACTTCTGCTGCCATCTAGCATACTTGGTGATAGCTTCGGCTGCGTTTCAAAATACCTTAGAGTTACACTATCTGTCCAAACCACAGTGCCATGACTTGGAAGATAATGACGCCAATACTCCAAGGAAGCAACAATAGCATACATCTCCTTTTCGTGAGTAGGCCATCGAGTTTGCGCGGCATCTAACTTCTTCGAGAAAAGGACACTGGATGTCCTTTTGTTGCAATACACCACCAATTGCAAAGTCGGAAGCGTCACATTCTACTTCAAAGGGATCTTCAAAGATGGGCAACTGCAAAACTGGCTCAGAAGAGATAGCCTCTTTGAGTTTGACGAACGCACGTTGGCACTCTGGAGTCCAATGCCATGGAATGTTTTTCGTAAGATCTGTCAATGGGGCCGCTATTTCGAGTAACCCTTTATGAATCTTCGGTAATACCCTGTCAGACCAAGAAATGATCTAACTTCATGCACGTCTTTTAAGTCATCCACTCAGTAATAGCTTGAATTTTCTTTGGGTCCATGGCAACCTCCCCACCTGAGATCAAGTGTCCCAAGAAATCTATCTTGGTTTGACCAAATGCGCACTTGCTTTCTTTAGCATACAACTGGTTCTCTCTCAACCTCTGAAACACTTTTTCTAAGTGTTCCACATGTTCTCAATTGTCGAACTGAAAATCAGAATGTCATCAATATACACCACTACGAACTCGTCTAGATAGTCTCTAAACACATCATCCATCATTGTGCAAAAAGTTGCTGGAGCATTGCACAACCCGAATGGCAAGACTAGAAACTCAAATGATCCATAACGCGTTCGAAAAGCGGTCTTCTCAATGTCATTCTCTGCTACCCGAATCTGATGGTACCCGATCTCAAGTCTATTCTTGAAAAATACTTTGCTTTTGATAGCCTATCAAATAAGTCGTCCACTCGGAAGAGGATACTTATTTTTGATAGTTATCGCGTTCAGTGCTCGATAGTCCACACACATTCGCATCGTACCATCCTTTTTCATTACAAACAAGATAGGTGCACCATATGGTGATCGACTAGGTCGAATGTGTCCTCGACCAATCAATTCTGTCAGCTGTCTCTTCAATTCTACTAACTCTTGAGGATTCAACCGATATGGGGCTCTTGCCGGTGGAGACGAACCTGGCAAAATCTCTATCTGTGGTCCAAGCTCGACGTGGAGGTAACTCAGGCGGCAAGTCTTCTGGCAACACATCCTTAAACATGTTCAAGACTTCCAAAATAGGTTAGGAACATTCTTGACCATCTCCTATTTTGACTTCACCAGTATCCAAAACCATTGCAAGAAACACACGTTCCCGATGTCTAACTGCTTTACGCAACTGAGTAAGGTAAGGAACATAGGATTCCAATCCTTATCAGTTAGCGTTTCATTTTGAGCGTGGTCTTTCTAATGTCTTTTTTATCTGCTGCAAGCGTGATCGATTGTCTCCGAACCCCTCATTTCGATTACATGTTTATGGAACCATTCCATACCCAAAACAAAGTCAAACCCCGTCATATTCAAGACAACTAAGTCTAGCTTAGCCTTCCAATCTTTGATTTGGACAGGAACTGCCCTTGCTATATTATTAGTATTTTGAGAACCTTTGCCAAAATTGATCTTTATTTCACACATCTTTATTACATCCAAATTCAATCGACGAGCTAGACTAGTCGATATGAAGTTGTATGTTGCTCCAGTATCGATCATCATTCGGACTCGGTCCCCTCGTATCCTTCCTGTCAAATATAGCAAAGGGTCAGTTTTGTCTTGAATAGCGAATAAGGCAGGTTGTGTCTGGCACAACATTACCTCTTCTGACTCATCTTCCGGATCTTCAAGCGTTTCTGGTTCAGCAACTTCCTCTTCTACCATCGCCTTGAAATGTCCTGATTGTTGTGAGGGTGCCTGACACTCTTTAGCAAAATGACCAGGCTTGTTACAATTATAACATTTCACAACCCCGCCTGCGGAACGCGGGGGAGCAGACTTTGGAGCCGATCCTTTGGCCTGCTGAGGAGGTGGTAACGCCAATGGTTTCCGAAATCCGGTGGGTCTTGATGTGTCCGAAAACTTGGAACTGCCGACAAAGGGACTTGCACTTCGAATTGATGGCGATTGATCTGGTCGCCTATCAAACCTTCTGAACCCAGACTTTGGAGGAAACTTCCTTGGTTTAGGTTTTGCTTCCTCCCCTTTGTACAAGTCTTCTAACGACATGCCATAAGCAACCTTTTGAGCTGCCTCTTGACATTCCCGATAGCTTGTTGGCTTGTACCTTAAGATTTCTTCTTCGCGTCTTCTCATTCAAGCTAGCCATGAAGCAACTTCGAGCTTCATCATCGCTCATATTTGGCACCAATCGCCGTACACTTTCGAATCGATAAACGTGGTCCATTGGACTTCCCCGAACTCCCTGTTGACAAAGTGCCAGGTCAGCACGCAATCGCAAACCGAGATCATCCGGCATATACTGCTTTTTGATCTCCTTTTTCATGTGCTTCCAGCTGTTTCGGTATCCACGTTCACCTTCAACAATTCGCCACCAAGTCTTAGCTTCTTCTTTAAGAAACTGCTTGGCACATGCAACCTTTTCTGTCTTTCTCACGGAAGCAGCCTCGAAATAGCTTTCCATATCATACAACCAGTCATCCAAAACCTTGTAATCCTTTGAACCCATGAAATTCGAAGGCTTTACCGGTTTGAATTTACTGGGACCTCCACCACTTCTTCCGTCGAAGAATCTGATTCAGAGGAACCTGACTCTGAGTCATGCTTCTTCTTCTTTTTTGTGTGTCTGGTTGCGGAACATCTGGCACTGCAGTATTCGTCGGAATCCGAACGGCAACATTATCGATTCGGTCGTTCAACCCCAAAACATCCCCTCGAAGTTCGTTTAGGGCATCCATCATTATTTCTCGCCAACCAGGTCGTTGTCTAACTCTAGGGGGTCGACCTGGATCAGCCTCATCCATCTCCTCATTTTGAGCCTCTGCGACAGCCCTCTCTGCCTCAGGCTCTGGTTGCTTTCTCTTGCTCATCGTATTGAACCCTAGTGTCAACACTCGGAGAATATGCTTGGAATATTCCCAATGTGAAACTGGAAACACCCTGCACAGGTTGTACACCCACACACATCAGCTTAAACTAGCATAAGACTTTCGGACATACCTAGAATCTCACGCCGACTCACTGAGCAAGTGTTCTCCGAAGTTTGACAACTCACAGGATCAAACTCTCTGCGCAGAATACAGACATGTCAACCGAAAGCAATAGAGTATATCAAGAATTTAGAGTTATCTAAACATTGAAACACCCTACGACTTAAGGCAGTCCTACTGACCGCAGAGAACTTGCTCTGATACCAATTGTCAGAGTTTTTACCTGGTGCCACAAAGGCGGCTTGCCAGGTGCCAACCCTGGAATCCCCTCTCTTGGAAACCCCACGGAACCTGGTAAAGTAACCCGTATTAGGAACCCAAGCCTTAGGAAGTCAAACCCCTAGCTGACTAAGTCACAACGAGACTCACCTGTGAATCAGGATACACACTAGCCGAGCTTTAGGTGTCGTTCCTAGCTTGGCGTGGTTGAGGGCCGGAGCAAGGCCTCAACCACTAGTTTTGCGGAACGTGAATCGACAATGTCTTGAGCTTGCGGCAGGTTTTCGGACAAGGAATCTGACCTAACTCCTTGGAAGTGACCTGCCCTATCTCAAAGGCAAGATCTTGCCAACGATAAGGATACTAACCCTAGGGTGGGTTGTACCCCTGTCTTGTGGAAGTTTTGGGCGGCACAACGGAGGGTTGCACCTTGACAACACAAGCTTAGCTTGCACTAGGAGGTTAACGAGCTCTCTCTTGAACCCAGGAAGCCTCACTACATAGACTCTACCTTATTTATGTGACGGACCCCCCCCCACCCCCCCTTGTTTACCTAAGTGAGTAAGTGGGCTGGCACGGAAATGCCAGCCCTTAGAGAAAATGGTTGTCCTAACCTAATCCTAAACCTAACCCCTAGGGGGGGTTTAGGACGTGGGGTTAGTGCAACCCTAGGGTTAGGTCAACCCTAGGGTGTCCCTAACCCTTATTTTGACAAGCTATAATCTGTGAAGAACCCTAACCTGGAACGTCAAAACGGGGGAGGGTTCTCTAAATGGAATGCTAGCTTCGCCTAGAGTTTCTTGCAAATACCTAACGACACCCGGCCGGACCATCACTAGATACCCAAGTGCATTATGCAGGCCTGTTTCTTTTACATCTAGGGTTCGTCACATAATCCAGTAGGTAACAACAGTCAAACCCCAAAGTAAAGGGTCGAGTCATAGTAAAAACTATGACATGGAGTCTCACTTTGTATGGTTTGATTGTTAAATTGTGAGTTTGGAGACTTACTTTGTGAATTTGAAAACTTAGTTTGTGAAGTATAAGTCACACTTTGTGAGATTGAAGTCTTATTTTATAAAGCAAGGTTTCACTTCATGTGCTTAGATCTCAAGGGGTTTACTTAGTGTAAATGGTTCAATCATGTGCATATAAAAGATTAAAAAGTAGCCCCCAAATATATAGATTTTTATATGTGTAGTGTCACTCTTCACTTACATATTCGAATTTTTGAAAGTCCAAATCTTCTACCCTTTGGAGTCTTGTTCTAACCCTCCCCAAGTACGCATATGTACAAAAATTGTGAAATAAGGCCCTTATATGTGGACTCTTATTGTTTTGGTTATAATTAAAGAGTGAACTCATCGTGACTTGGATGAAGTGTCACTTCGTAAAGTAAGAGTTTCTGTCAGAGTTTTAACTTAGAGGGCTAACACATGGCAAGATGTGGCTGTCAAGTGGCCTTAAGGCGTCAATTCCTTGTGTGAGCAATGCTAAGTTTTCCAAGATGACCCCAAGAGTCTGATTTAGATGCCTAGTTAAATAGAGTCCTACCCTAAGTCCCCTAAAACGACCATCCCCCGAACCCTGAAGGACAACTCGAGTAGACTTTAGGATCCTTTCTTAGTAGACCTAGTCAGGCTCATGCCCTAACCTCATCAAGGAGATGTGCCTTACAAATACCCCCGTGACAAAGCTAAGGCATCGTCACTTCCCTCATCCAGGCGTATAACCCCTTAGGACGACAAGGGGTATCCTGAACCGCGACTAACCCTTGAGGGTTTGAGTGGCCAAGTTATACCCTAGACCTAGGGCTAGTACTTAGTGAGGGCATGAGTGTGCGCCGTAGGTGACATGAGTGTTTTATTAAGTAAACTTCTTAAAGCTATATTTGAATAACTTTAAGTACATGACCTTGCAAGTGTCTCATGAAAGCTTATGCTAATGAACTTAGGTTGTTCAACCCTTAGATCCTAAGGAGAACACCCCCTAGCCAAGCACACTTAGTTACAAGACCTAACATTCCTTGAGCGGATGTTAAAGGTTTAGCACCTTAGTGCGAGCACAAGCATGCATGTTTACTAGAGTATCCAACCCCTTGGTGACAAACCCATGACATGACCTTAAAGGGCGTGCCTCGGGTGTTGTATTGTGTGACGTTTAGCCTAGTGTCACATCTCCATGTGACACTGCCTTCCACAATGTGAGCTATTATGCTATATCCTTTAGATTTAAGAGTTACACAAAATGTCACAAACGTGGCTCCTAAATGCTAACTCTAGAACCCCTTAGCGAACCCTCAGGAACTGGGTAATGTGAACCTGTCAAATAAGATCCCACACCCACAATTGAACAAGGACACAAATGTGCCTTGTTTGGCCATGAGTGCTACACCTAACTTGACGTGGAGGAGGAAGTTGGAGACAACTTTGCCTCTTGGAATGTGCATTCCGACAAGACCTTCAAGGCATGGATTTGTCAACGTTAAGGATGAGAAACCTCGAAGGTGGGACGTATCCCTGTCACATGGAAGTTAGGGCGGCACAACAGAGGGTTGTACCTTAACAACATAAGCTGAAGCTTGCACCGGCAGAAGAGTAATGAATTCAATTATGAACCCATGAGCTCTCCTACATGTATTACTTAATATATGTGGTAGAGCCCCCCCCCCCCCCGTTTTCCTATTTACATAAGTGGGTTGGCACGGAATCTCATTCCCAGAGGGAATATACCTAGTGAGTTAATTAATGACCCATTAACCCCTAAACCCTAACCTGGGGTTTAGGGCATGGGGTTAGGGCAACCCTAAGGATGTTTCTAATCATATCTGACATGCCAAACTCACCAGAACCACTCAAAAACCTAACTGGGACACGGAAAACCAAGGTAAGGGTTTTCTAAATGGAAGTGCTAGCTTCGCCCAGAGTTGTTGACGTCCAACTCCAAAATTAGATAATGTTAGAGAAAACTAACCAAAACTAACCAAAACTAACATATCACTCTATGCGGAGTCAGCCAAAAGTCCACATAAATGTCATTACTCCCCTTGCATTTCGTGAAATCAAGTACTTCAAAACCATCGTTCATTGAGTCATAAACCCAACTGCCAAAGGCACCATCTGTGACATGAAGTCACTTGGAGACCTTTTGCACGTCTGCAAAGTCTATCACTCGACGCACACAACACAATGGTTAATTTCTTTACTTAACTAGAATTTATATTAGAGGCCTTCAGTTAATGTTTTTGCCGACCCCTTGGTTAACAAGAAATAAAGGCTTGCTTTATTCCTTAATATTAAACGCTGTTGACAACCTCTGTCGTCTAGCACATAGCAAGCAGTTTGAGTTAATCTCAAATGCCTGACCAAATGCCTTCACGTTTCTCTAATTGTTCCACAAATTCACATGTTACAGTATTATAGCCTCACATTTATATAACCCTTGGTGTTTCTCATTACTCCTTTACATAAGGGTCTGTTACTATACCTATTCCTCGTTAGAATATAGCTACGCTAGACTAAGTATGAGACTTTTATTGGAATCAAGCTCTTTTACGATACTAGAGTACTATTCCTAAAACCTTGTTGTTTGTAGACATGTCAATTTGGCCAGAGGCGATCCCAAAGGTGCATGATTGTACACATGTATACGATAAGATCTCGCCAATTTAAAATTAACTCATCCATTTAATGTGTCATTGACATAACTTCATTCCCAATGGGAATCAAATTTACGTCAAATTTATTATCAAGTGTTATAGCACTAATATCCATTTTTGCAATCAAACTTGTACTCTTTCATAACACTGACCAGTTCATGGAACATATAAGCTAACATACCTTTTGTACAAACTAATGTGAAAACTAGGAAATTCAACCCATCTCTAATCCTTAATCGACGACCTTTAGATAATACGTGTCTTAACTGACATGCTTATTGTACTCATTCTCTAAAGAGCACAACATACTAGATGCCATTCAATAATTCTTAGCTCTCATCTCACTAAGTTCAAAATACTAAATTTTAAAACTTAGTTTCCATGATAAGAGTCTCCCTGAACTCGTAATACTACACGCCTTCATCATTATATTTCATTTCCAACTCTCAAACTAATCATGTAAATTTTTTCAACACTATACCAAAGTATAACATTTTCACTAATTCGAGCAATTAGTGTTTTGACAAGCAATTTCAAACTAAAACTTAATTCATAAATAGTTGCAATTTTGATATTGATATTCTTGAATGAATAATGATGTTTTAACGTTCAAATCCTAAGTTTACTAACTAGTTTTATATTAGCAGATATAACTTTACAATTGTATTAATTTATCGAAATGCTACAACTATAATATAGACATAGTCTTAGTTTATGTAAATCGAACTTCAGTTTTGAAACGGAAATATAATGTTACAACAGTATTACGAAGAATTTATTTAGAGACTAAGAGAAATCATGAATTAGTGTCTGGTTCATTTAACTGATTTAGTAAGATATCAACTTCCACATAAATGTTATCATAATAGTAAAGTGTTACACTAACTTCATATTTTAGTTATATTTTATACTTCTCCTCAAACATGAATAAGATATCTAGTTCAGTACGTCAAACTAAAATACATTATCTATTTAAACACCTAGTAATTCACAAAGTACCACATTACTATTTAAGCATATTGAGAAATGCGTTATTTCTCAATTAACTTGAAAACACGTTTCAAGTTATAACACTAAGGTAGTGCCTTACCAAAGTGTCAAACTCAGGTTTGCTTGAGTCTTTATATTTATTGATTATGGCCACCTTATGTGATCATAATCAAGTTTTGATATTGAGCACTCCAAACTCAATATTAAAGAAATATCATACCATACTTTGACAAGTCATTTATAATCAATATTGTCACAAATCCTTCCAAAGTCTAACGTATGAATATCTCAATGATGAGGTGATAAAAAACCTATTTTTGAACTAGATTTTGGACCATGTGTTAAGAACCTTGAACTAGGATCATCAAGAAGAGACACCAACTTCTTGAGTTAATCTCCACTTAAGAACCAAGGTCAAGGAACATCATCAAACCTTGAGTCAAGGAAAGTTCTATTCCAAAGAACTGAAGATACATTGTATGTTCTTTAAGTTTCCATATTTGCAACCATGATGCAAAGTTAAGAAACTGTCTTTTGAATAATCGTATTTGATTCTAAAATGAAATCAATATTGAAAACCAATACCAACTTTTAATTCTCATTGAATACCAACTCTTTGAGGAGGTACATGCACTTAAACCTCCAATGGAAATCTGACTGTTACTAACTCATCTATAATTCTCAACATAAGTTATCAAATTTTGCAAGTTTCCTTACTTAATTGATAAACAAAGTGGAGAATCCCAAATCACCCTTGTTCAAGAGCTTATTCCCACATTGCAAACAGCATTACATATTTTAAGCTTAAAGAGTTAACATTAAAAATGCACAAGTGTGCACCGAACGCCTTCACTATGCAAGTCCTTCATTACTTAATAAACTGAACACGTAAATGTATGTTTCCAACATTACTCTTTCTGATATATCATGCCATTTACCTCAAAACTAGATCGATAAGAAAATGAAATCCTTAAATTATCAACCCAAGTCTTTCTTATGAAACAACTTCATAATCAAGTTAATCAAGCTAGCTAACTTGAATACAGAGTGCGCTTACAACTAATTAAGGTTTCAAGTTGTATATGTTCAAATGAGGTGACTTGAACTTAGTAAACTATTCCACTTAATATTACTTGTAATTAGTGTCATCAAAATATTGCGAACATCGGATAATACTTTGATTACATTGGATCTTCAAACAACTACTTAACATATTCATCATATGTTACTATTTGACATTCCGTTGTATTATAAGTTCATCACCATAATCTGCTTATGGAGTTACACTCTCGAAAACATGCACTATAATGAGAACTCATTCTACAACTTCTGTCAAAATGTAGTGTTCACTCTTATGTTTGAATATGCCCTTTTTTTTAAGTTAAAGATGCACTTTTGAATATAAGTCTTTCCCTGTTTGAACTATTGTTGGACCCGGTATTGAATCTTGACTTAAGCTAAAATTCAATGGGTACTGTATGTTTCCAAATCATGTGTTATCTCAAATTCAAACACTTTAAAGAAAAAAGAAATTTTTTTAATAATGTGTAGATTTAAAAAATCACAAGACCCACCTCACAAGACTTAGTTTGTAAGCCAGAACAAACTAACATGCCATGTCTTGTGGAAGTATATGGTAAAGTAACCTGGCATATAACTTGAATGTTGACTTCCAAGTGTTACCTTTGACATTCGAGTTCATAACCCACACCCACTTATGAAGTAAGTGTACTCTGAGGAGTTATAGATCTCAGGATCAACTCTCCACACAGAATTTAGACGTTAGCCGAAAGAGATAAAGTACTTTAAAAGTTTAGAACTAGCTAAACCCTGAAACACCCTACAACTTTAGGCAATCCTACTGACTGCAGAGAATAGGCTCTGATATCAATTGTCAGAGTTTTAACTCGAAGGCTAACACGTGGCAACATCTAGCCGCCAAGTGGCCTTTCGGCGTCAATTCCCTGTGTGAGCAACGTTAAGTCTTTCAAGATGACCCTAAGAGTCTGACTTAGATGCCTAGTTAAACAGAAGACTTAGATTCCTACCCTAAGTCCCCTAAATGACCATCCCCAAACCCTAAAGGACAACCTGAGTAAACCTTAGAATTCTTTCCTAGTAGACCTAGTCAAGCTCATGCCCTAACCTCATCAAGGAGATGTGACTTACATATACCCCCATGACAAAGCTAAGGCATCGTCACTTACCCCTTGAGGAATCACCCTCATCCGGATGTATAACCCCCTTAGGGCGACAAGGGGTATCTTGAACCATGACTAACCCTTGAGGGTTTGAGTGGTTAAGTTATACCCTAAACCTAGGGCTAATACTTAGTGAGGACATGAGTGTGCGCCGTAGGTGGACATGAGTGTTTTGTTAAGCAAACTCCCTAAGGCTAGGTTTGGATAACTCTAAGTACACGACCTTGCGAGTGTCTCATGATAAGGCTTATGCTAATGAACTTAGGTTATTCAACCTTTAAATCCTAAGGAGAACACCCCCTAGCAAGGTGTGCCAAAGCACACCTAGTTACAAGACCTAACCTCCCTTGAGCGGATATTTAAGGTTTAGCACACTAGTGCGAGCACAAGCATGCCTATTTACTAGAGTATCCAACCCCTTAGCGACAAACCCATGACATGACCCCAAAGGGTGTGCCTCGAGCGTTATATTATGTGACGTCTAGCCCAGTGTCACATCTCCATGTGACACTGCCTTCCACAATGTGGGCTATCATGTCATAGCCTTTAGATTCAAGAGTTACACCAAGTGCCACAAATGTGGCTTCTAAATGCCAACTCTAGAACCCCTTAGTGAACCCTCAGGAACTGAGTAATGTGAACCTGTCAAACAAGATCCCACGCCCATAATTGGACAAGGACATGAATGTGTCTTGCTTGGCCATAAGTGCTACACCTAACTTGACGTGGAGGAGGAGGTTGGAGACAAGGCTCAACCTTTGCCTCTTGGAATGTGTATTTCGACAAGACCTTCTAGACATAGATTCGCCAACGTTAAGGATAAGCAACCTTGAAGGTGGGATGTATCCCTGTCACATGGAAGTTAGGGTGGCACAATAGAGGGTTGTACTTTAACGACACAAGTTGAAGCTTGCACCGGCAAAAGAGTAGCGAACTCAATTATGAACCTAGGAACTCTCTTATATGTACTACTTAATATATGTGACAGAGCCCCGCCCCGTTTTCCTGTTTACATAAGTGGGTTGGCATGGAATCTCATTCTCAGAGGGAATATACTTGGTGAGTTAATTAATGACCTGAGGGGTTTTAGGGAAACCCTTTAGGTCAACCTTAAGGGTGTTTATACCCATATTCAACATGTCGAACTCATCGGAACCACCCAAAAACCTAACTGGGCGGAAAACCAGGTAAGAGTTTTTTAGATGGAAGTGCTACTTCGCCCAAAGTTTCTTGTAAATACTTAATGACACCCGGCTAGACCATCACTAAATATCCAAGTGCACTAAGCGGGCATGTTTCTTCTCGGTAAGTAATAATAGTCAACGTCCAAAATAAAGAGAAGTCATAGTAAAAACTATGACAGTTTCATTTCGTAAAGAAAGAATTTCATTTCATATGGTAAGAGTTTAACTTTATAAGGCAACAATCTTGCTTTGTAAGGCAAGAGTCTTACTTTATAAGGTAATAATTTCAAGAATCTCATTTTGTAAGGAAAAAGTCTCACTTCTTATAATTGGAGTCTCACTTTGTAAGCATGAAGTCTAACTTTATGGGTTTGGATTCTAACTTTGAATGGCATGGATTTTACTTCATATGTTTGGAGAGTACTTTGTGGGGCAAGAGTCTCACTTCCTACAGTCACTTTCTTGTTTCGAAGTTGAGATAATCCTCTTATTTAAGCATTGACATTAAAATGGAAATTAAACTAATATATTGCACTAGATTATATAAAATTTATGATATCTTTGCTAAGTCAAAATAGTCTGAATAATTTAAATCGTGGAATTGCTATTTAATACAATTGTGAGCTAGCTTTTCAATATGCACTAAAAACATTATTTTTAACATATATGTGCAATAAAAAAAACAAATCACTTACTAAAATCGTGTGATTGATTATGGATTGGTTATTACTGAGCTTTTGTATTAACCATATATTGGGCTATGCCCATGTTGTGGCGATAAGTTATCTCATAGTCGATGTTAGTAAATCCATTTTCAATCTTAGTATTGCAACTTCAATTTTACTTTCAGCTCTTGCCCTTTGCAATACTCCTTTCATAACAAGTATGATTTCATTAGGTTGCCGAATGTCAAACTCTAAAATCGTCCCAAAAAACATAATTTTAATTGTTACAAGGCAAGGTACAATCATGTTGATCATGTATTATATACTTACATGTAGCACATATGTTGTTCATAATAATAAAGAAATCAAGCATGTGATATGATATTGATATCCATGGTAATTACTCACTTTTGTGAATTCCTTAAGACATATCAGACAATCTTCATTAATGACTTGTGTCAGCACTGATCCATATCACATGTTCTTGTTGATTATAAAGTATTAAAGTGATATCCAATTGGGAGTCATAACCAATACACATGTTCCAGACATATTACATGTTCTTGGTTGATTATGAGTATTAAAGTTGATATCCATTTGGGGAGTCATAACCATACACATGTTCTAGACATAATGTTTTGTTAAAGGAGGTCGATTCATTACATTTGAATACACAATTGTGTCCTCCCTAACCAGTTGCAATTCATTTAAACTCCTATATTAACAAATGAAGTGTTCAATATGGGCAACCTTTTGCATTATTCATTGCATAACATCTTTAGAAACTTACAATTTTAGAGACATTTTGGTTTATCGCGTGCTCTTTTGAATAATTTCTTTCTTTAATGACGAGCTCTTTATTATTTTTATGTATTTCCCTTGTATGATTTTTAATTGATAACTCCACCTCCTCTTCCAATAGCACAATTTTATGCCATAAACATTTATGCTTTTTAAACTGATAGCTTCCAACATTGCTTTCAATTCGTCTGTCATAATAGTAATTATTTTAAGTTTATTGTTTGAATCAACATTATGCATCTCCACATTTTCTCCTAATCCACTTATTGTGGACACTACTATAATTAAATTTGCATCATCAATGCATACTTACTTACATAACTGGATGCTAACATTTAATTATGTACTTTCTTTCTTTGAATATGAATATGCCTTCACACTAAAAACTTGTTAATAACATTTATTCTTGTCGAAATCAAGGTTTCAATTGGCGTTCGAAGTCTTATTTTCAAACTTTTTATCTACAACTTAGTTGGAAGTAGGGTGTCGACAACTCTAGTTAGAACTACAGTGTTTACAACTCTAGTTGGAACCATGGCATCCATAGCTCTAGTCAAAACCATGGCGTCCAAATTATCCTACAACCTCATCACAATACCCTATTTAGAAATCCCAAGTTAAATTTGAGCTATTTTACATGGAATTAGAGTAATCTTTTAATAAGAACTATTTATATATATTTAATATTCTAAAATAATTTGGAGATTCTCATGTTTGTGTGTTGTGATGGTTTAAAAATATAATATATTATAATACTATTAAATATGAAGTATGAAAGATTAATTAAGGTTGAAAGAAAGATAAAAAGTGAAATGCAAACACTTTTAAATTTGAATTCAAGTGGGATTAAAATGTAATTTTAAAATAATAATAAGAAATAGTTTTAAATTTACACTATGTGCAAGATTTTAGAAATACTTTTGAATTTGCTAAGTATTATGTTATCTTATTTAGATTATAGTAACTCTTAAAACATAATTCAGTGTAAACATGTGTGTATGGATATGTGTGTGTTTTTATTATATTTTAATTAAATGTAAATAATATATAAAATATGTATTAATATATTAAGGTTTTGAACTTTGGAGTTCACCGTATGAAAATTATGTATATCAAGTACGTGGATGGTTAAGGATTTTTTAATCAATGAAAATGGTACCTATACATACCATTTAATAATTTAGTTGTATAAAGGGTTAAGGGTATTGTTGGCTATAGCGTAGAGTTAGTGTGCAATAAGTAATTTTCCTTTAGGGTTATGGATATTACTAATATTTCTGTTTCATAGAGGTAGTAAGAAGAAATTGGATATATATATTTGTATTTTGGAATTTTAAATTCAATACATGGATTTATATAAAAAAAACATTTATATAAAAAGTTTATAATTCTAACAATAAGGTTCATAATTTGTATATAAAGGCGGTAGCACACGTATATGCCACTCTGGTGTATAAGGGTGTATAGTCCCTGGTTTTAAAATTACAAATTAAATCATTTCCTTTTAAATATTATATTTTAAGAATATTATTGATGTATAATTAATCTCAACCATTTTATATCATCACTCACTGATAATAATAGTCATATAAATAAATAATATAAATATAATATACTTGCATCTCCTAATACAATAGATACGCAAGCTATTTATCCATGATTATCTTAATTTTCTAAGTTTTTCAAAACAATTAAAAGATAGTTTTGGATATCTCCTGTATAGTAACTCATTTTCTTTATCAGAAGCACAAGTACACATAATATCCTAGTTTCCTCACAGTATCCTTCATATGTACAGTAGACGATCACTAATTATCACGTGTCTTCTTTATTAAGGGGAGGATTAAGGTTAGGGCAACAAACAAATGGTTTGAATCAATAACACATTGAAGTTTTGAAAGCTAACTTTAATACTTAGTCATTAAAGAAAACAACCAATGTTACACACGTGGTTATCATTAATTTGTGCACTAAGTCCAAATTAGTAGACTTGCACCTAATTAGCATAATCATTTTGAAGGGAGCGGTGCAATGGTTAATTTTAATGTTTAAATAAAGTTTCTCATATGTTAAGGGTTTACTACATGCATAATTTCTGACCCAACAACTGTATTTTATAACTTTAATTAATTACTTTAACAAAGCTAAGGGTAAAAAATAATGATCAAATAGTATAAAACAGAGGATTAGTAAAAATTATAACACAAATGATGAGATAAAGATCAAACCACAACAATCAAACTTGTCTCCAACTGACATATGCATTTTACTTTTGCAGTTTTGAAACGAAGGACAATTTATTTCATTGAGTTGCGGTGATACACACGCTATTCCACTTTACCTGTGTCTTTCCCACTAAAATAGTGTCGTATGTATTTTACATTCATAATCAAATTTAAACATGTACATGACACATGAAGTTTCTAAAGGCCGTTATATCTGGTTGTCAAAACGCCACCGTTCACATTGCCGACTGAGGCAAATGCAATAGACACGCCAAAGTTGCATTGCCCACTGGGGGCAAATGCAAAGAAACCTTTGCCCAAGTAATTAACATCTTAAGTAAATCTAAATTCTTTTTACACCAACACCCTCACTCTTAGAGATTTAAGCATGTTTGTGCTAAGCCTTGGGCATCCGTTCGAGGGAGGTTAAGTCTCGTAACCAGATTAGCTGATAACCGAAGTCTCCATATGTAATACCGGGTGTACTAGCTGATAACCGAAGTCTCCATATGTAATAACGGTGATATACATATGTATAAACGCAATAACATACTTTTTGGTATTTTAAGTATTTCAGATGAGGATTGTCACCCTTTCTTACATTAACAAAGCCCTTAATTGATATCCTCTACAATAGACGACGGAGCATCGATTTAATTTATTAATGAAAGACAGTTTTGACACATGTTATGAAATTCTTAAGTAGAAATGCACGATAATTCTTTAACATACGCACAAAGGATGTGTTTCACGAACTTCCTCAATATTTTTAATTTTATTTATTTCAAAATTCAAATGACATAACTAATATGTGTGACAAGTCTTATAAAACCTTTTATCAATATTTTATGTGTGTGTGTGTGCGCGCGCGCATGAGCATACACATACAGATATACTGTTGCCACATTAGGCTACACTTGAAACGTCAAAAGAGTTTGTGTACACGAGTACATCATTAGCGATTATTAAATTGCTTCTTAATTATTATCATTATTAGATAGTTCTGAACTCAGTGACACTAGCAAAGAGTGAAAAGCTTGAGCTTCTGAAAGCATTCAGAAAATGGATTCAAAACGAAAACACATACACACACATGCTCTATAGCTATACTAATATTAACACTTTAATAAACTTGAAGCTTTATAATAAATTTTAACAAATATATAACGAGTTTTTTCCTTATAATAATTATTCATTTATAATAGTTGTCGTTACAATCCTTTTACATGTGCATATTATATATCTACACGCTGAGGTAATTGTGGTTCTGAGTGCAGAATTATAAAACCATGTTTATGCATGAGTGTGTATCCACGTGTTTAATGAGTTAACGCAACACAATATTTAATCTGGTTAAATTTTAATGTTGACATGTTCTATATTACCATTGCATTAAGTAAAAAAAACACAATAAAATTCAGTAAGTTTCTCATAATTTTCTCAACAAGGTTAATTAAGTACTTTTACATTCCAATTGAATATTCCTGAGTGTGTGCGTGTGAATGAGTTAAAGCTGTGTGTGTGTGCGCGCGCTCGCGATCACTCTTTAAAGGTGCTACTCGACATTGAGAAACTAGGAAAAGCTAGCATCCAATTATAAAGATTAAAAAATAATAATACCTTTTATTTTATATATAAATAACTTTGTGGTGTATATTTGTGTATATATACACTTTTAACACATATTGTCATATACGGACAATGGCCAGAATTTTTGAATTTTTATATATGCTAATAAAGGTTAAAGATGGTAAATATCCAAAATGTTGCATTAGGTGAAGATATTTTCTCTACGCTTCGGTATTATATAGTCAAAACAAATTCTTATTCATACAGGAACGATGGAGATTAAAAGAATCTAATTAGGAATATATTATTTTAATAATAATAATAAGGAAAATAATTTATAATTAATTAGTAATATCAAATCATGATTATATAATGAAATAAAATAGTAGAACATGAGTAGTATTATATAGTGGGCATTTAATAATGTTGTGCACGCACACACGACTCTTAGGTGCTTGGAAAATTAAACCGTGCTTAGGTGGGGGTGTTTAGTTAAGCAATGAATTCATTTTCAACTTGCATATCTATCTACTAAGATTAAAACATTTACGCAATGAATATGCAAATCGAGTATTGGACTATGACATCGTGGAAATATATCTTCTTTAAGTTGGCAGCCTACTATTGCTAGGGTAGAAAATTAGGCCATTATTTTAATAAAAAAGAATCAAAACTAATAAAAAGACAAAATATATTAAAATTAATCAATTAAATATTAAAATATATAACAAAATTTGATTTTATATCCTGCTACTACATAAATGTATTTCTTTGAAGCTTCATAGATGCACATGTTCTTCTTCGCTTTAAGTCAAGCCTAATGAAATAACAGGTCCATTGTTTTAATATAAATAAGGGGTTCCCTGTTAAGAAATATGTGTGTTTATTTATTATTAGATTAATTTCTAAGTAATCATGGGGTTTTCCACAAACTTGTTTACGTTTGTTTTGTTTGTTATTAGTGGGTTTGCATATGGGAGTTTAAGTCCCACGTTCTATAGCTCTACATGTCCGAGTCTTGTGTCCACAGTGCGGAGTTCTGTGAGTCAAGTCGTTGCCAACGAGCCAAGAATGTGGCTTCACTCATTCGCTTGTTTTTCCACGATTGCCATGTGAATGTATGGATTTCATGTATTTAGTATAATATTAATTGTTTTCTAGAGAATTTAATATTAAATGCTATATTATGTATAGATTGAATTTATATGAAATAAATAGATTTTCTTTGCTTACAGGGCTGTGATGCTTCGGTTCTCCTCGATGGTTCAAACTTGGAACAAAATGCACTCCCAAATATCAATTCATTACGTGGAATGGACGTGGTGGATACCATCAAAAGTGCGGTCGAAGCAAAATGCCCCAGAGTGGTTTCTTGTTCTGACCTCCTGGCTCTCATTGCCGAGGAATGCGTTGCCGCTGTAAGGACCAGATTTTTTAAATATTTATTTAGACATTAGTAATGATAAGATTTATGTTAATCTTTCCGTGTTTTGTTTTGCAGTTAAATGGACCGTCGTGGACAGTTTTATTTGGTCGCAGAGACAGTTTAACAGCAAGCCAATCTGCCGCAAATACAAATCTCCCGCCAAACTTTAAATGTGTCTGCCTTAATTTCAAACTTTCAAAGCCACGGGTTCACAACGCAAGATTTAGTAGCTCTTTCTGGAGCACACACTGTCGGCCAGGCTCAGTGTAAGAATTTCAAATCAAGACTGTACGGTCCTTTCAGAGTTCTGACTACATGAACATGAACTACAACGCCTCTTTGCGTTCTCAGTGCCCCAGTTCCGGTGGTGACAGTAACCTCTCACCTCTGGACTTTCAAACCCCTGTAGTCTTTGACAACGAGTATTTCTTAAATTTGATGAACTTCAAGGGGCTTCTCTTTTCTGACCAAACCTTGCTCAGTGGTGGTAACTGGGACACGGCATTTCTTGTGCATGTATATGCTGATAACCAAACCAGGTTCTTCCAGGACTTTGTCACGGCCATGATCAAGATGGGCAATATGAAAGTGCTTGCTGGTACCAGCGGGCAGGTTAGACTCCACTGTGGGAAGGTTAACTAGATCCATCATGGTATAAGAAGAAATCAATCACGTAATGTAACACTCGTCGTTAATGAAACTTGACATTTTATTCTTCATTATACGAGCAGTGGCTCCATTTAGCAGGCCAAATTGCAGGTTCATCCACAGCTGGTCCGGATTTCACCATTGGATCCAGTAAGTCTGTAAAGTGTGTTGATTAGATGCATATGTGTGTACCAGGTTCCTTGTAGTGCTTGAGCCCCAATACAGTGTTTGATCTCAGAACAGAAAGCCCCTAAAGCTTTTGCAGGTGTAGAAAGTATATATTATCAAACTGGAAGAGCCAATGAGGAGGTCTTCACCGTTACTAGGGCAACTGTTGCAGCGATGTGTTAAAGGGCAAATCCATCACGTCGTCACTACTTGCATTGTAAAGCCTGGACTTGAAAGTGGAGCACTGTGCCTGTTCGAATAAGGTGGTGGAAGGCTCCTTGATTTGAGATTAGGCCCTTCGTCTAAAATCAGCGGTCCAAGATGGTCCGTTCAACTGTATATGTGTAGGTAGCTGTGTGTGCGTGTGTGTATTGGAAGATCTGTCTCTCTCTCTTCTCTCTCTCTCTTCTCTCTCTATAAGAGAGAGAACATAATATAATATACGATGTGCTACATAAGAACATCTTACAAACTCAAACACACATACACAAAGAGTGAGGATATGACTACTCCAACAACTAGTTCTCGAGCCATAAGGGCAAGCAAGTCTGCATAAGATATTGTCCAGTTGGTTTTAAATGCCAAGTCCAAACGGCAAATCGAGTAGAAATTTGGGCCTGTAGTTTGTTCAGACGGAAAAGCATCACAACCCTGTATACAACGTCATAAAGTACACACACTTGTGTATATTTATGTTTGTGCGATCGTGGAAATGCAATCTAAGAATGGAGGTACCAGTGCGTTGCTCATTAGTCACAGCTTGGTGTATAGAGCTTCAAACAATGGAAGTAAGATTTGAACAAGTGCTATCATAATTTTTAGAGCTTCAACGAAGTTAATCTGAATAAGAAGTAGAATTTACTCTAATCTGGGGTTTACATTTAATATGGTACTAGATCATGTAAATCATGTGATTGTGAATTTTTTATTTAAGATTGCTCTTGGGTTAAGGTTTGTTAAAGATATTATTTTAAAAATTTAAATTACTTTGGGATTACTTTTTTGATTTTAAAAATTACCCAAGTGAAGTTGAGATTAATTTGAGACTGATTTATGTTTAACATGGTATCAAAACATGTAAATCACGTGATAGTGAAATTTGATTAGGGTTTTCGAGATTACTCTAGTGCAAAAATGGGTGCACAATTCGTAACAACCTTAATATTTAAAATGCCAATTATGCACCAGAAAATCTACATTGTTGAATCCTACTTAGGGTTTTTGTTAAAAAAAATATTTTATTATATGCGTTGAAGATGATTTATTTTTGTGAAGAATTGGTCAATGTGTATTTCGTGATGAATATTTTTACCTTTTTTTCATTTTGTCCTTTAATAATTGTATATTATTATCCTTTTGTAGTCATTTTGCTATATTCTTATTCTTTTTTAGTTCTTTTTTGTTTGCATATTCTTAAGTTGTGTGTGCTTTTGTAATATATAGTGCTTTTTAAAAGTGAGACTGTTATAATTTTATTACAATCCCACTTTTTTACTTTAAAAGTTGATTATTATTACCTACTCTAGTTCATGTTAAGCCTATGATGAGTGAGAATTAGTCCCATTTGGTAAACTTAAGTTTTTAAGAGTAGTTTCAATGGTTATTATTAAGTATCTTGAAAAACTCTAGTGAAGGTGGAACTTACCATTAGGACTCTCCCATGTTATGTGTGTTGAATATGGTTAGGGACACTCATAGGTTTGCCCTAACCTCGTGCCCTAAAACCCCAGTTTTCCATGCTAGCCCACTCAAATAAGTAGGAAAGGGGCTCTCATAGAAATAAGGTAGAGTAGTAGTAGAGAAAGTTTTTAAGTTTATAATCATTATTTTCTTACTAACACAAGTTTTAGCTTCTGTCATCAAGGCATAACCCATATTGTGTAACCCCAACTTCCGATTCATAAGGTATGTTACACTCTTAGGGTTGTCCACATCTATCATTGGTGAATTTGCACTTGGATGTCTTACACATTCGTTCTAATGGTCAGAGGTTGAAGTATGTCTCCAACCTTTTTTCTCCATATCAAGTTAAGAAAGCACTTGCAGCTAAGTAAGGCATATTCACGTCCTCATCCAAATATGGGCATGGCATCTTGATTAACATGTTCTCTTTACCATGTTCTTGGGGGTTGGCATATGCGAATTATGTTCATGGCACCATATATAACTCTTGAATATGAAGAGTTATGGTGAGATAACCACACCTTGGGAAATTGTCAGATGAACATGTGACACTAAGCTAGTTGATACACAATACAATGCCCAAAGCACAACCTTAGGAGGGGTTGGATACTTTAGGATGCTAGAGCTTAAACCTTGGACATCTGCTTGAGGGAGGTTAGGTATCGTAACTGGGTGTGTTAGTTGCCACACTTGACTAGGAGTATTCTCTTTGGGGGTGTGTGAACATGTTTAGTAGTTGAAGCATCTGGGCTCATTAACAGAAGCTCTTTCATGAGGCAGTCATGGGGTTGTGTTCTTGGGATTGTCTAAACCTAGCCTTAAGCAGTTTGCTTAGCAGAACACTCATATCTGCGTATGGTGCACACTTGAGTCCTCACTAAGTACTAGCCCTAGGTCTAGGGTGTGACTTGGTCAGTCTAACCTTAGTGTTAGTCATGGGTCATGGTGCACCTTGCCGCCCTAAAAGGGGCTGTACTTTGGGATGAGAGTGATTTCTCAAGGGGTAAGTGATAGCTCTATCATGAGGGTACATGTGAGACATGACTCTTTGATGGGTTAGGACATGAGCATGTCTAGGTCACTAGGGTAAGGTCCTAAAGCTTATTCAAGTTATCCTCTAGGGTTGGGGATGGTTATTCTAAAGGGGAATTAGGGTAGGACCTTAAGTTTCATGTCTATTTGGGCATTTGAGTTAGATTTTCAAGGTTGTCTTGAAACTAGTCGTTGGGGGCTCTGCAAGCCAAGTGTGGAGTGACTTATGTAGCCTCGATGGTCACCAAGATGCTATTGCAACGCCCAGTCCTAACTCGAGATATGCAGGAAGGTGCAGTGGTGGCCTTTACCCAGACACCCGAGGGTCCATGTATAGGTGGTTGGAGCTCCTTTTGGCAGTGTTGCTGCCTCTTCGGATGGGAAAGCCAGACACATGGAGAGGGAGAAGGGAGATCTGGCAAGGGGGCAACAGAAGAGATTTTATATATTGCCTGTTAAGATACAAGATGGCCCCTTCCCCAGAGAAGGTCGAAGCAAGATACAATGGAGATGACAAACTAGAAGGACCCCGACCCACTACTTACCTTCATGCTTAAATATTGGGTCGACTAGTGCTAGGTCATAGGCCTAGGTGGCACTCCCCCACTAATTTGCTGCTTTGTGATTGGGTCTTGTCCTACGGTCTTAATGCGCCTCCCTTACGTGTGTTGTCTTGAGTACCTTGGTAGTTGATCCAAATGATCGGATCTAACCCACTATCCATGTCACTTGACAGCAATCACTGTTAGTTAGTACTTGTTGTACCTTCCCGCTTGACTGTCCCCCTCATCACTCATTCACACCGGCTGGTAGTTTGATGGTGGTCAAACATCATCAACCAGATGCCTAGACTTACTTGTTGGCACATCCTCGGGCCATGCACTTTGTTAAACAGGAAAAGGGCTCTTTGCCTCACATTTTCCTATTTAACCTGTTTCCTTCACGCAGACAGGAAACCTTTCATAACAACGTACGGAAAGGCTACACCTTTCCTTTCTCAACTCTCACTATATCTGTATATATATATCAAACTTCTCCCAGTGCCACTATGACTGGTCTCCAAAGTCAAGGGCAAGAACGGATTTTGGCTATTGCCTTGTTAGATCCATTCATTGAGAGTAGACATACACACACAAGATTCTCTAATATGCACCTTTCATTACTAACATGAATACAAAAGACAAAGTGTAGAGAACCTTTATCTCCTGCTAAAACTTCAAATGGAGACCCTTCTGGAGACTCCTTCTCCCTTGCCCTAACTACTCCTTAACTACCCTTCCTCTTGCCACGTCATCCTTTACCTTTTCCTTTTTCTTCACCTTTTCCTTTTCCTCTCGGTAAGGATTTTCCTTCTTCACAGCCTTTCCTTCCTTTTCCTTACTCACCTTTTCCTCTCGGTACTTCACAGCCTTTCTTTCCTTTTCCTTACGCACCTTTTCCTCTTAGTAAGGATTTTCAGCCTTTCCTTCCATGCTTACTACAGACCTTCCTACCCTTATTCTCTCTACAGTAGGACGTCCTATGCTCCTAATATTTTACCTTTAACACACTTCTTCATCCCTACACTATAGTGCTTGTAGTATGTGGTGGCTTCTTTCTCTATTGCGGCTTCAGGTTCAGGGAGGCAATTGTTGCATCCCATAGCTTGGTCGCTCCTTGTAGCTTTGCCTTGTATCCTACCTTCTACTACTTCTGGGTCTATTTCAGCTAGGCCTCCAACTCATGCGAGTGCTGTAACTCCTGCTCCTTTATTGCAAGTAGTTGGGCATGTTGCTAGGCATGCTCCTCTAACTATGTGATGGTGGTTCGTAGTGAGTCCTATTGGGCTTCAGCCATGCCACACTCTCTCCCCCCTATTTGGCTAAACTGGGATGATTACTAATAGTCCAGCACATCACCCAACTCGCAGAAGCCAAGGCCACAATTGTCAGAGTTTTAACCCGAAGGGCCAACACATGGCAACACGTGGTTGCCAAGTGGCCATCCGGCGTCATCACCCTGTGTGAGCAATGCTAGTCTTCCAAGATAACCTAATAGTCTAATTTAGAAGCCCAATTAGGCAAAAGACTTAGAGTCTCCCTTAGAATGACCATCCCATGAACCCTAAAGGATATCTCGAGTAGACTTTAGAATCTCGTCTCAGTAGACCTAGACATGCTCATGCCCTAACCCACAAAGGAGATGTGTCTCACACATACCCCCGTGATAGAGCTAAGGCATCGTCACTTACCCCTCAAGGAATCACCTCATTTGGGAGTACAATCCTTTAGGGCGACAAAGGGTACCTTGAACCATGACTAACCCCTAAGGGTTTGAGTGGCCAAGTCATACCCTAGACCTAGGGCTAGTACTTAGTGAAGACACGAGTGTTTTGCTAAGCAAACTCCCTAAGGCTAGGTTTGGATAACCCTAAGTACATGACCTTACGAGTGCCTTACGAAAGGGCTTCTACTAATGAGCTTAGGTTGTTCAACCCCTAGATTCCAAGGAGAACACTCCCCTAGCCAAGTGTGCCAAAGCACACTAGTTACGAGACCTAACCTCCCTTGAGCGGATGCCCAAGGCTTAATACCCTAGTGCAAGCACAAGCATGCATGTTGGCTAGAGTATCCTACCCCTTGGCGACAAACCCATGACACAACCCCAAAGGGCATGCCTTGGGCTTTGTATTGCGTGACGTCTAGCCCAATATCACATCTTTATGTGACACTGCTTCCATGATGTGGGCTATCATGTCATAGCCCTTAGATTCAAGAGTTGCACCAAGTACCAAACGTGGCTCTTAAATGCCAACTCTAGAACCCTCAATGAACCCTCAGGAACTAGGTATGTGAACCTGTCAAACAAGATCCACGCCCACAGTTGGACAAGGACATGGATGTGCCTTGCTTGGCTGTGAGTGCTACACCTAGCTTGACATGGAGGAGGAGGTTGGAGACAAGCCTCACCTCTGCCTCTTGGAACGTGCATTTCGGCAAGACCTTCTAGGCATGGATTCGCCAATGTTAAGGGTAAGCTACCCCGAAGGTGGGATGTACCTTGGCATCTGGAAGTTAGGGCGGCACAACAGAGGGTTGTACTTTAACGACACAAGCTAAAGCTTGCACCGCAGAAGAGCAACAAACTCAGTCATGAACCCAGGAGCTCTCCTACGTATACTCTACCTTATTTATGTGACGGAGCGCCCCCCCCCCTCCCCTCCCCCCCCCCCTCTTTTCCTATATGTGTATGTGGGCTGGCACTAAATTAGCTAGCCCCTTATTAAGTTAATGAGAGAGTGTTTAACTTAGCCTAACTCTAACCCTAAATCGGGTTTTTAGGGCATGGGTTAGGGCAACCCTAGAGTTAGGTCAACCCTAGGGGTGTTCCTAACCCTACTAAACATGCCGAACTCATCTACATTAACCAATCAACCTAACTGGGATGTCAAAATTGGGGGTGAAGGTAAGTTCTAGCTTCGCTTAGAGTTTCCTACAAATACTTAATGACACCCGGCCGGACCATCACCAGATACCCAAGTGCACTAAGCGGGCATGTTTCCTACTACATCTAGGGTCTATCAACATAGTACAATAGGTAATAACAATCAACGTCCAAAGCAAGGGGTTGAGTCATAGTAAAAACTATGACACACTCCCCGCCTTTGAAATGTCAACGTCCTCGTTGACGTCTAACTCCAAGACTAGATAATGTTAGAAAAAATTAACCAAAACTAAATATCATTTATGTGGAGTCAACCAAAATGCAAGTTGTAACTAAAATGGGCATGGCTATAGTCCATTTCCTAATAATTAGCAATTTTAGCTATTTAATTAGCATTTTCTAATATTAAAGGAATATTCTTTAGAATATATGTTAAAAAGGAATATTCTTTAGAATATTCTATTTTGTATTCTACCCTTTAATAAATTATAGTATTCATTGAATAAAAATTAATAACATTATAAAAGTAGAATGTATTAAATTAATATAATATATTGCCTAATATAACAATTAAGGAAGAGCATAAGAGGTACATTTATAAATATTGATGTTGTTATTAAAAATATTAATATTTAAATATAACATTATTAATTAAAAATTTGTAGTAGTATAATAATATATATAAAATCCTATAATAATATAGTCAATCTTCCATATCATTTTTTAAATTTATATAGTTAAGTATACAATTTGGTACTATTATTAAAGAGTTTATAATATAATATGAATATTAAATATATGATATTTTATAATTTTGTAATTGCTTTAAGCTTCAGAAAACATACATTCCCTTGCAGTTTTGTTAATCGTGACTTTATCAACGCTTCTTGACATCCACCCATATCGAATGGATTTAACATTTATAAAACATGCTGGGTCTTTTGATTGGGAGACCATGTTTTCTCTAGGCATCCATTATATCTTTCGCTCTCCTTCTCGTGTCGCCTTTTTTGTGGTTTGAACCATGCAACCTTAACAATACTATTTTTTGTGATTACTTCAGGTGTGTCGATAATTTGACCCATCCAAATAGGCTGATTATATGACGCATCTGGAGTAATGAGAACCATCATTAGTTTTTGAAGATCCTTGCAGCAATCAAAGTATGCTTTAGGTTTTTGGTTCCTTTGTCCAACAAAGTGTGGGGTTTGCACTTCCACATCACTACTGGCTTCTATGTCGTCTATGCTCAGTGATGTCATTTCAATCTCCTCTCGCCACCTTGTTTTAGGCCAGAAAGGGTGTTGCAATTCTGTACTTGTGACAGTAGGCCCTTCCAACTCTCGAACAACAGTCTCCCAATAGTTGACCACATGCTTATATAGTTCTGAGTAACCAGTTGCCTTATCAGAATTCTTTGGCATCGATTTTTGAACCCATGCCACATATTTTTTGATGCCATCAATAATAACCTCTTGTTCCTTGAGCTGGGCACTCAATGGAATAGGGTCTGGTTGTCCTTCTGGGAGAAGTGGCTTTCCATCCTCTCCACTTTTGAAGAGCATTAAGCCCTCTTTCGGTAACCACTCCTGCTCTGATGGCCGTAACTTGTACTGCATAATAGGTATACCATCTCGTATGGAGAAAAAGAATTGTAGCGGCACAAGGTGACCAACTAAAGAATCACTCCCTTCTTTTATATACTCCTTGAGAAATTTTTTGAAGTCTGGCACCTCAGTCACAAGCAAAGCACAACTTTTTTTGGAGATGCAATTTTCAAAAAGATTCATCATATGCGGTAAGGTAAGTGCACTTGTCCTTTTGTAGAGTTGGAGACCTTGCTGAAGAACGCATCAATATCTTCATGAGTGTGACCAACCATAAGGAAACTGAGCGTGATTGTTTCAAACACACCTTTGGCAACAAGCATTGACAAGTATGCTAGCACATATCTAGAAAATAAAAGTAAGTATGAGCTTGAGAAACCCTTAAGTAAAATGATTTACCTATTTTTGTTCTCGCCTGCACAATTATCCATCTGTAAAAGCAAATGACGAGGAAGCTTATTTGATGTTGAGGACACATGTACACTATTTGAGCTAGATCCCTCCACTGAACCAGAACTCTCAACAGGGCCATCTGTTTTTTGTGCAGGTTGCTGACAATGCCTCTCATATTCCCAAGTAGCCTCAAGTGCAGATGTTTCATGAGAGCATTATGTAAAGGTTGAAGGTTTGTTTCTTCACTTTGAGATCACTGATAGGACTTGTCTGTGAGTGGGCTTCAAGGTTTCTGAAACACATGGCTAACGACCCAAATTGGAGTCGCTAGACCAATGTGGAAGTGAAAAGTGTCCATATGACTCACAACCGTGTCATGTGTTAGCACACCCTGTCAATGAAATCGGAAGTTTCATGACATTTCCAAGGCACTTTGGTGTTGCAAAGAGCTTTGGAATGCTGGTCTTTGAATGATCCATCTTGTCATGGATCAAGCACAGGTACTCTGATGGGCGTGACACAGAAAGCATGCGTGTGTGCATAGTATGAGACCGGCAAGTTGTTGTGCAATCATGTGGGCCTCCATCTTCCTTTGAATGGTAGTGATCTCCACCAAGGTTTTTGCACAAGCCTCTGCAGCCTTCAATGATGTACAAGTGTCACACTTGGAAAAGCTAGAGTGTTTTGCAATCTCCACATCCTTAAATGAGTATTCCATATGTTGTTGAAGGTACAGTGCAGATTGCTTGGAGCCCCATCAAACTGAGGCACTTGTTCACATGTTCACACTTTCAATTGAGTGTAGATTGAAGGCAAACCTTGAGATTTTCCCTGACCCCTGCATTTGTGGTTCGGCATTTGTGAGGCATCCTGTCTGCATTTGCTTCCACAAAAGCCTTGAGTATCTCTATGGCTGCCATGATGTGAGAGCGGGTTTTGACCAAGCGAGTGTTTCCCATGAACTGAGGTTCGCGCTCCATCTAGCCACTCATCCTCCGACGGACGGTAGAACGTGGTCTTTGGGATCCCGTATATACTGTACCAAGCTTTGAAGCAGATGGCCACCTTATTAAATACCATGGATGTACTCTGATAACCTGTGTCCGAGGCCATTCCATCAATACACCCAGTTAGTGCAGCATATACAAACTCATGCCTTTGCTTTTGGGTGAGCATACGAAAGACATGTCTACATTGGGTAATTTCATTCCGGTCTGCCATCTGACAACACTTCTTCTTGCAACAGTCAATCGTGGAAATCTCGTAACACTTTCGGAAGATGTAGGATCCATCTTTACCCTCTTGCTGAAACTTGCAGGGGAAGATCTACAACCCATGAATCGCCTTTTTCTTACAATAGGACCAATGCAAGGAACCTCTTCAAATATGAGTTGTTCTTTCCGGGTTGTTATTATTGAAATCCAACCCAGATATGTTGAACCATCTTGCCGTCTTAATTCAGATGTTCGCCACCTCACGAGGGATCCAGGATACAATGTGCCATTAGGTGAAACCTCTGTCACAACTACACCCACGAAGTCGGACCCTAGTTTCTCTTCTGACACTGCTTCCATTGGATTTATAGCTGTGATGATGCCTCTTCCGACTTCAATCTCACGAAGAAAGAGAATCACCTCATCCATCACAGCAGGCAAGCCATCATCTGGTAAACTCGTGCTACTATTTGTTTGTGACTCTGCATATTCTGTGTCAGCCTTGACTTCATCCAAATTCCACAATACAGGAGAACCCTCCTCAAATTCCATTCCCAGAACCTCAACATGCTTGTAAATGGTGTTCACCCATACGTACACACAAGATCCTTGGGCAATATTGTGACATGATGCATTATTATCTCGAACTTCCACAGTTCCAGTGCCAACTATCTCGTTGTTCCGAAGAAGACATACTTTATCTCCAGTATTAAACATATTGTCCTGCACATAAATAATTGTATTATTTATGATATCTGTTTATGCAATATTTCTAAGAAATCTGAATTACGGTTACTTAATAATATGCATATGCAATAATACATAATTATGTTTAGAGATAATATCTCATGTTTGATTAATACAACTGATGGGCGGGATTAATCCCGCCCACGAATCCCTCCGACGAGGAACGGTCGGCGGGATTAATCCCGCCGCCGACTCAACCCCTTCGGAGAGAGTCGGCGGGATTAATCCCGCCCACAATTCTTACGACGGGGAATGGGTGGCGGGATTAAACCCGCACATAACTCTCTCCAAAACTATGATTTCAAAGAGATCTCGGGATAAATCTGTCCCCAAATTAAAACAGGGATTGGTGGCGAGATTAATCCCGCCACCCCTTCCCTGCCTCCTAAAATGGTTGGCGGGATTAATCCGCCGACAACTCTTTCTAATAAATTCTGGTAACTCTTCATCAGTTGAGAAGGTTATCGGCGGGATTAATCCCGCCACTTTTTCAGTGGCGGAGAAGCATTGCCCGAGAGATGGTGGCGGGATTAATCCCGCCACCTCTTCGAAGAGGCAAAAAGAAATGGCCGGATTAATCCCGCCGCCCGGTTAACCTAGAATATTAAGTTAAAAGGATATTTAAACGGGATAAATCCCTAACGGAATATATTATAATCCTAATGCATTCCTAAACCCCTAAATTGTAATTTTAAGAGAGAATGTAAGAGATGAATCTTTATAAGTATTTTTAAATTTGTTTATAATACTTACTTGTAAACAGCACTGAAGGCGCCGTGCTTTCCTATAAAGAATAGCACCCAATTTAATCTCGCTCCTGAGATGATCACTATGAAGAAAAAAGAAGATCTAAAGAGTGAAAAATACAGAAATGAAGAAACCCTTGCCGGAGAAAGAACCAGATCTGAATTTGAGTGGGAAATTAAATGCATTTTCAAATTTACATGTCAGACCGACAATACATATGTCAGAAATTCAAATTTTTTAAAAAGAAAAAAAATAAAATTTAAGATGAGTTGACACAAATATCCGACACTCTGACATATTACTCTCCAGTTCCAATGAGTATTTTAAAATTGCATTTAATGTTATTCAAGTGATTCAAGCTGTTTAATATTACGAAATTTTAGACTATATTTACATTCTTAGTATTCAAGTATATTTATATTATATATATATATATAAATATATACTTATACAATAAATAAATTGATATATTATTATATCATTTAAAATATATTCATAGTCTGTTTTTATTATTATTTTCTTAATTACTCGAGTATTTAGTTTTCATTTCCTAGTATCAATGGGATATTCTTTAATATTTTATTAATATTTGAAGAATATTCTAATATTAAACCTGATTATCATAATTAAATTAGTCTTGTTCTTAATTATTGCAGTAATTATTCTACATTTGTATATATTAATGGGATTTTCTCAATTAATTTGTTATTATTTCAAGAATATTCATGTGTTAAACCTTTTATCAATATTAAATTAATACACACTATGAACATATTTTAAATTATACATAATAATACATCATTTTATCTAATATATAGTCATATATAGTTTAATAATATATATATTAATATCATTTCCTTAATTACTTGAGTAATTAATCTTCTTTATATTAATGGGATATTCTTTATTATTTTCTTATTATTCCAAGAATATTCCAATATTAAACATGATTATGATAATTAATTTAGTTAATTATTTGAGTACTTAATTTACATTTGTATATATTAATGGGATTTTCTCAATTAATTTCTTATTATTTCAAGAATATTTCAATGTTAAACCTTTTTATCAATATTAAATTAATATATATTATTAAAACTATATATGGCTATATATTAGATAAAATCATATTATTATGTATAATTTAAAATATGTTCTAGTGTGTTTATTAATATTATTTTCTTAATTATTCGATGTTTGTTTTGCACACATATATAAACACAATCATAAATTTACACACGCATTACAAGAACTTACAAAAACACATATGCACACACATGCACAACCCTAAACCAAACTGAAGAAATAGGTTGCTTCTTTATTGAAAACATCATGTTCAACGCATGTATGATATATGTACTCAATCTGTGTGACTGTATGTAACACATTGAATTTACATGTGTAATATTTATATTAAGCTTGTTGGGAGCAAACCCTAAACCCTAAACCCTAAACCCTAATATGTAACACAATGAATTTACTCATGTAATATGTATGTATGTCTGTGTGTATACACGTGTGCATGTATATATGTGTACTCTGTATGTATATATGTGTACTTTCTGTCTTCTCTCATACATACACACCATGCATGATCCATTTAATATGTACTGTCTCTCTTCTCTCAAACATATACACCATGCATGATCTATAATATGTACTCGGTCTCTCTAATATTATGTACTAATATGTGTGTATGTCTGTGTGTATACACGTGTATGTATTATTATGTGTATTAATATATGCAATGTGTATGTATGTATTGATACACATGAAACTTTAACACTCTCATGGACACACACATGTTAAATCCCTGCATGATTTATATTTTTGAGGTGTATGTGATACACCCACGCACACGCACGCACTAATAATATAATGAAAGAATATTCGTTTAGGGCGAATCTATATTTTATTCTTTTTAGGGTTTAAGATATTCTCAGAAGGAATATTCTATTAGGGTTAATTATATATTTAATTCCTTTAGGGTTTAGGTATATTCTTAGGGTTTCAAGAGGCGGCGGCTGTGAAATCGGCGGCGGCGGCTGTGCACACAGGTGAGATCTGTGTGTGTGTGTGTGTATGTATGTATATATGTATAGGAGTGTGCGTATAAATTTATTTATTAGTTTTATCTCTCGCACACACACGCACACTCCTGTGTATGTATATGTGTGTGTGGGTGTGTGTTTGTTTATCTGTATGATTTTATTTGTTTCGCTCACACACGCATACACACGATATACATATACATATATATATATATATACCTATATACATATATACATACATATATTATGTGTACCAGTATCTGTAAATTTTTTTTATTGATCTATCTCTCCCACACACACGCACACTGCTTTACACCACACACACACAACACACACACACAACACACACAACACACACACACACAACACACACACACACACACACACACACACATATATATATAATATTATGTGTACCAGTATCTGTAAATTTTTTTATTGATCTATCTCTCCCACACACACGCGCACTGCTTTACACACACACACACACACACACACACATATATATAATCAATGCATATTAACAAATAGTATACAACACTAGTTTATATATATGCTTATATATTCATATGGGTTATATATCTATATACACACATATATATATGTGGTGTTTATCTGTATAATTTTATTTATTTATTAGTTTTATCTCGCACACACACGCACCACTCCTGTGTATGTATATGTGTGTGTGTGTGTTTGTTTATCTGTATGATTTTATTTGTTTCGCTCACACGCATACACACGATATACATATACACACATATATACCTATGTACACACATATATTAGGTGTACCAGTACTGTATAATTTTATTTATTTATCTATCTCTTGCACACACACGTACACTCCTATACATACATACATACATACATATATATATATATATATATTACACACACATAATATATATGTGTGTGTTTTTATCTCGCTAAGCCCCTCGAGCGGCGGGATTAATCCCGCCGCTATAGGTTTAGCCCGGCGGCGGGATTAATCCCGCCGCCGAGGCCCTCACGCAGGCTATGGCGGCGGGATTAATCCCGCCGCTCTACGACAAACCGAAGAGCGGCGGATTCATCCCGCCGCCCATAACCTGCGTGAGGGGCCTCGGCGGCGGGATTAATCCCGCCGCTCACCCATGCCCTGCGCGGGAATGCGGCGGGATTTATCTCGCCGGCAATGGCCTGTGTGAAGGTTCTAATGGGCGGGATTAATCCCGCCGGATTCCGCGCAGGGCATTTACAGGGGATGGGCGGCGGGATTAATCCCGCCGCCGAGGCCCCTCACGCAGGCCATGGGCGGCGGGATTAATCCGCCGCTCTTCGGTTTGTCGTAGAGCGGCGGGATTAATCCTGCCGCCCAGGGATTCACGCAGGACATGAACGGCGGGATTAATCCGGCCCCACGCTCATGCCCTTCGCGGAGGGCGGCGGGATTAATCCCGCCGCTCAGGCACTTCCGCAGGATATAAGGCGGGATTAATCCCGCCCCCACCCATCCCTGTTCAAAAATGCCGCAGCCAATATATATGTGTGAGCGCATGATTTACGAGAGGGCGGCGGGATTAGCCTCCGAACCTTCATTACCGGTGGCGAGATTAATCTCCGAACCTTCATTACCCCATTGGTATGTTGAATCAATCCCGACTAACTCTGTCTGAGACGGAGAAGGTTTACAAAATACCAATGGAGGGAACGAGAAGGGTGGTGGGATTAATTTCACCATCCCTTACATGGTGGGCGGGATTAATCCCGCCGTGTACGCATGCCCTGCGCGGAATCGGGCGGGATTTATCCCGCCGCCATTGGCCTGCCTGAAGGGCCTAGGCGGCGGGATTAATCCCGCAAGATTTCGCACAGGGCATTGGCGTTCGGCGGGATTAATCCCGCCGACTAAGGCCCGAGTGAAGGGCCTGGGGGCGGGATTAATCCCGCCGCGTACGCATGCCCTGCGCGGAATCGGGCGGGATTTATCCCGCCGCCATTGGCCTGCCTGAAGGGCCTAGGCGGCGGGATTAATCCCGCAAGATTTCGCACAGGGCATTGGCGTTCGGCGGGATTAATCCCGCCGACTAAGGCCCGAGTGAAGGGCCTGGGCGCGGATTAATCCCGCCCGATTCCGCGGGAATCGCGGGATTAATCCCGCCGCCATTGGCCGTGAAGTGCCTAGGCGGCGGGATTAATCCCGCCCGATTCCGCGCAGGGAATTGGCGTCCGGCGGGATTAATCCCGCCGCATAGGGACCGAGTGAAGGCCCTGGGCGGCGGGATTAATCCCGCCGAGTCTTCAATGCCTGTTGGAGGAATGAATCCCGCCACCCTTCCTTTTTTTCTCCATTGGTGAGTCGGACCAATCCCAAACGTTTCTGTCTGAGACGTAGAAGGTTTCAACATACCAATGGAGAGAACTGGGAAGGGTGGGAAATTCATTTAACCATCCCTTACATGGTGGGCGAGATTAATCCCGCCTCCTTTCTGGAGTCACTGAAGGGGTGTGAGAAATAAATCCTGCCCAGTTCTCTCTGAGACCGAGAAGGGTGGCAAGATTAATTCCGCACTCCCGTTCAAGGCCTCCAGAAAGGTGGCGAGATTAATCCCGCCCACTCTTTCAGGAGGCATTGAAGGGGTGGCGAGATTAATTTCCATGTGAATATATATGTGTATTAGTATATATAAGTTGCATATCTCATTTTATTTACTTTTATCATCTTATCATAATATTTCGAGTAAAAGCTAGGAATCTATGTAAAACTGTCCAGAGCTCACATTTGTGGTGGTTCTAAAACGAAATGTTATCTTTCTTTTGCACTAACACAAATGTGAGCTTCGGACAGTTAATTACGTCTACTTCTCTCTGTGTATTATTTTTGTATATTCGGGTTTATACAAGTGTGTGTGCGTTTTTATATAATTTATATTTATAGTGTATTATTTTGCAGAAGGACGATTTGATCAAACAAGGAGATCGAGTCATTAGTATGGAGTCGTCGTCAAATTCTGGGTAAGAATTAAAATAAAATCTGTTATACTCGGATACTTGAACTAATCATTTTTGTATTCAGATGTGGAATTGAGTGACATTAAAGACAAGAGCAGGAGAAGAGATGGGCAGGGGGATTCTGGAATCAACTTGGCCATATTTTAAGATAAATGGGAAGCGCATTGGAGCAACCATGGTTGCTGTCAAATTAACCTCTGTCACATCTCATGGACAAGCAAAACAATGGAAAGTAGATTCGCTAGTCAAGCACCCGAAAGCAGGCTGCGAACCCAGATTGGACGATGCTCGACAGATATGCCTTGTTCCATCCAATGTCACGTTCTCGGATCCAGAGGTCGTCAGTTACAACATTAATCTCGGGTGGTTTTGTCGACTTGTGGATAATGACGTTCACGTGTTCACTAATGATGTTGACCTTGGAGTTCTTCTTCAACTCAACGAAAGCCCATCTATGGAGGGGATCCATCTGGATGTCTACTTCGAAGATCTTCAGACTCATCGAGTAGGTGTATTGTCAGGAGATATTGCTTCACAATACAGAAAATCAGCAAGTGGAGCAATCTTCCCTCTTCACATTGAAGAAGAACACAGCGACATCATAAGGGAGATTGAGGGTGGCTCGGTCTCAGGTTCTCTACAGATCACGTTCAATTTGCTTAGGAAGCTTCGGGAGCTGGAAGAGTGTGCCGAGAACACTAGAACAGCTGCAGTCGGGGATCACACATGTTGATTCGGATCGCAAAAGAAAATCATCAATCGTTTTGTCAGCTGCACCTGTGGCATCTCATGCTGCAATAAGTCACAAGGAAATGATGTTGGATGATAAGATTTATCCTTGTAGGGTTAAATATTGCAGCGTCAACCCAAACTTCAATTACAGGCCACTCAACCAGGAACGTGTAGCTGAGCTCATGGAGAAGATGAAGGACGACAATTCTTATACCGTTCCACATAATGCTGTTTTGTGTCCATACTATGAAAGAAGGAAGGGTGCTGACAAAGTCTGGATCACAACACCAGAACAACTCATGAAGATTCAGACGGAGAATAAAAGATCTATCAAGTACTACATCATTAGTGGCCAGCACACAATAACGGCAGCCCAACGACTTCTCGATGAACACAACAAAGGAACGATGGCAACAAAACTTTCCGAGCATACCCGTGAGAAGCTGACAAAAAGATCGGCGTTTTTAGCTAAGCCGAATCTCACAATCGAGCAGTACCATAAGTTATCGGCGGAATGGGACGCTGCCGACACCAACCACTACAACAGCAAAATATGGGAGAAGTTTAAACACACGCGAGCCGTGTGGGAATCTCTTCAGCGACCACAAAGAGCTACCGCAGGGAATACACAATCTGCGGAATACCGGGTAAGCAAATTGTTTGGGCGGGATTTATCTCGCCGGTATATTAATCTGTCTTTTTCCTCAGAGAGTTGAAGAAATTGCAGCAGTTGATTTTGCCCAGGTGGGCGGGAAGGAAACATCATTTCTGATGATGTTGATTTCTTGCCCCGAAGATAGGATCTTTGCCAAATGGTTGGGGATTATGGAATCCTTTTCAAAAGGAACACTGAAGAAGAAGCAGACAAGTGAAGGGGAGCCCTCAGAAAAGTCTGCAAAGAAACCCAGTAAGACGCCGAAGGCTAAGTCTGTTCAATCTACAAAGGATGTAGACAACGATTTCAAGCTCACATGGTTGAAGCCTTTAAATGGAACAACGATGGAGGAGATGGAAGTCTTGGCTGATTTGGTGATCGATGGCAAACTACAAATTAATAACAGCAGCCCAACCTCTCCTTTTCATCTCAAGGCAATGGAGTTGAAGACGGTCAGGCATTTCAAGGAGTGGTTGGGAATACACTGCCACAAACTGGGTTGGACCTCGACTTCAACATATGAAGAGGTAGCAAATATTTGCATGTGACGAACGATGATATGCTTGTCGAATGGGTGAACCAATCGGAAGATCTAGGCAAGAATCTATTGCACGCCAACGCCAAAAAGGAGAACATTGGGATGACGCCTTCTCTTATGGCAGTCCTTCAGCAGCGGAGAACCGAATTGAACCTTATAAAGGAGGATGCTACGAATCACGACAAGCCCTACAGATGTTTGTTGTTAGATTCGGAGACTTTATGGGGTAACATCACTGCTTGTAGGAAACCGTTTCAATTGTTCGTGATGGATCGGCGGGTGTCAAAAAATCTTTCGACAGATAGGGCACTAGAGGATCTGGTGGAGAAACTTAGCCGTGCAAGCATATACATAGAAGGTATTTATTATTGAATTCATGCTTGCGCTCTTCACTGATACCTACTTTTTCAGGTATTTATTTCTTGATTCTTGCTCATGTCACCGATACTTTTGCCTTCGCCTTCGCCAAGAAGAATAGACATCGTTGGACAGGATTTTATATGAACGATGCTAATCCCAAGTGCATTGATACTGTTGTTCACTTGGTTGTTAGGAATGCGCCAAACAATTTCAAGCTTCCAAATGACTGGCCAGGCATCTGTTTGCACTCCAACGGCCCTGAACCTCCATCCGATACACCGATAGGTATGAGTGACGTATTCGGCAATGTACGTTATCCAAACATTACAAGTCAAGCGGCACGGAGCATCGTCAACTTGATCAGGGGTCCTCACAGTGATGCGTGGGTTTTTGACTACTGCACTAGGGGGTCCGTCTTGAAGGAGTGTTACCTTCGGCATACATGTGTGTTTGCCGTTGAAGGATAAGACCATGGTTGAGGACCTGAACAAGTGGATAGATTGGGTCTCAACTGAGTACCCCAACGAATCCATAAAGGCGTATTTGAGAAAGTTCCCTCCAGATAAGTGCGATAGCTCTGAAGGTGAATCTGGTTCAATCTCGGAGTCTGAGAACGAACATCAATCAGATATTAGACCGGAAGTTATCTCGAGGAGTACAGAACATTCGCACACTCCAGGACCCATGGAAACATCAATAGAAGATGCAGAAGATCTTGAACCATCTCACAAGCGGCTTAGACCTTCTTCGCCTCACTCAGAAGGTAATAGCGAAGAAGAATTGATAATGAATTGATAGAGTGATGAATAGTTGTAAATGAGTGTAACATAAGGCATTTTTGTATATTTCTTTTATATTTGTACAGAAAATAAATTCTCAAGGATTAATGAAGCTTTTAGTTCAAACATGGGTCACACATTAACAAGGTAAATAATATACCTTGATAATTTTAAGGTCAGCTAATTATCATTTTGCAGATGTAATGAAATAATTGAGAACATGGATTTTCAGCATTGCCATGAGGTAAGAGAGGGGTTTGGCGACAATTTCTTGTGCCACATGTCAGAATGACAGAGTTCATGCAGGAAATGGATAATAATGCAGCTCAAAACATCGTTACCATGGGGGCCACTTCAGTTTTTGCATCATCATTTTTATTGGCTTCAGTTCCGAAATCAATTTCTTCAGCGCATGCAATATCTGAATCTTGTAAGGATGATGTACAATTAAATGATGAAGGGATAGGCAACGAATAGTGGCAACGGATAAATGTGAAAGGGAGCAAACAAGTGATTTGCAAAGTATTCAAGAGGCAACGCTATCTCATGTTACTCATGGCCATATTGTGTTGTTGGATGTCAATGGTGTTCTGCTTCATCGACAAAGGCCCGAGGATAGAAAAACAGAAATCAAACAAGGAGATTTCATTCCTTGTCATGGTAAATTTCGATATGATATTATTTTTCGTCCAGGGTTGGATCGTCTCTTTCAAAAGCTTAAGGAGATGGGTGCGCTTGTGGGGATTTGGTCATGCATGCAGATTCATAACTTAACACCGCTGTTGATTTACTTAAGAAACATTGTAGTGTTGCAGAAGAGGTGATTCGTAAAGATTGGATTTTTGACCAGCGAATGTGTATAAACCTCTCGAATTTCACAATATAAGAAAGGAAAGCAAGCCATACTTCTTCAAGAATGAAAGAATAATTGGGACTCATGGGGAGATCAGTCGCTTAAGGATAACGAAGAATGCACATATCTTAGTAGTAGACGACTCTCCTCAGAAGGCTATGCTCAACCAAAACATTGCTTGTATTCATCCAATCACTTTCGATCCATATTCTGATACCGATATCATGGATGAGCTAGTGAACTACTTGGATACGTGCCTCAGAAAGAAGAATCTCGAAAATTTTTGTGAGCAGTATCCACCGTATCATACATTTCCTGAAGCTTTTCTTTCTCGTGATATTGAATTTTATAAAATGAAGGATAGCAACCGGGCGCTTTATAATATTATTCTTAAGGAACGTCAGTTTTTAGATGAGCCTTTATGCAGACCTTCTCTTATCACATCTTATGTATTAACAAGGATGGCAACTCCCAATTGCATTCGTGAGAGTGTTAAGTGGTGGCAACAACATCAAGATATTGACCAAAATGATTTGATTAATCCGGAGAGTGATGATTTAGACAAAATGAAAAGATTTCTTTGTATGATAGAAAGAAAGTATTTATAAAAAATTAACATGTTGATAAGAAAATGATTTCATTTGTAATTATGTTTGATAGTATTTCTTCATTATTGTAAACTATTTTTAGAATAATATGAATATTCTAAGATATTTTAGGAATATTCCTTACTAAGTAAGGTTATTGAAGGATTAATTAATTAATTAATTAATATTTAAGGCTTAATTACATATTAATTAAATGATTAATTAATAATTAAAACTTAAGTATTAATTAGTAATTTATTTTATATTCCCATTTTCACGTATCATGCCCACTTTAGTTACAACGTGCATAAAAGTTCACATAAGTTTTATTACCCCCCTTGCATTATGCGAAATCAAGTACTTCAGAATCGTCATTCACTGAGTCGTAAACCTAGCTGCCGGAGGAACCACCTACGACATGAAATCACTTGGAGACCTTTTGCACGTTTGCAAAGTCTGTCACCTGACGCACACAACACAATGGTTAATTTCTTTACTTAACTAGCATTTATTGGAGGCCTCTAGTTAGTGTTGTTGCCGGCCCCTTGGTTAACAAGAAATAAAGGCTTGCTTTATTCTTAATATCAAACGCTATTGATGACCTCTGTCATCTAGCACACAACAAGCACTTTTGACCAAAACACCTTCGCATTTCTTTGATTTTCCAATGGTCCCACATGTCCACATGTTACGATATTATAACTTACATCTATGCATCCCTCAGTGTTTCTCATTACCTCTTTTCATAAGGGTCTACTACTATACCTATCTCTTGTTAGTATATAGCTACGCCAGACTAAGTATGAGACTTTTATCAGAATCAAGCTCTTTCTCAATACAAGAGTAGAATTCATAAAACCCTGTTCTTTGTAAACATGTTAATCTGGCCAGAGGCGATCACAGAGGCGCATGGCTGTACACATGTATACAACAAGGTTTTGCCAACCTGCCAACTATCATCTACTTGGTGTTTATTAACATAAATTTATTCCGGATAGGAATCAAATTCAGTCAAATCTGTGACCAAGTGTGATAGCACTACCATTTGTCTTTCGCAATCAACTTTGTACTTTTTTTAAACATTGACCAGTTCAGGGATTAGATAAGTTAACATATCTTTCTTACAAACCAATGTGGAAACCAGGAAATTCAACTCATCTCTAGGTGCTTTCAAATAGCAATTTTTAGATAGCACGTCTCTTAATTGTCACTTTCATTGTACTCATTCCCCAAAGAGCATTATACTAGATGCCGTTCAATAATTCCTAACTCTTTATCTTACTAAGTTCAAAAATATCAAATTTCAAAACTTAGTTTCTGCGATAAGAGTCTCCTTGAACTCAGAATACTGTATACCGCTGTAACATTATACCTATTTCTAACTCTCAAACTGATTAAATAAATGTTCCCCAACACTATACCGAAGTATAGCATTTCTATTAATTCAAGCAATTAGTGTTTTTGACAAGCAAGTTCAACCTAATCCTCAATCCATAAACAGTTGTAATTTCGATATTGATACTCTTGAATGGATAATGATTGTTTTTAACATTCAAATCCTAAGTTTATCAACTAGTTGTTATACTAGCGGATATAACCTTACAATCATATTAATTTATCAAAATGCTACAACTACATTATAACATGGTCTTAGTTTACATGAACCGAACTTCAGTTTTGAGATGGAAATATAATGTTACGACAGTATTCCAAGGAACTTTGTTCAGAGATTAAGAGGAATCATGAATTAGTGTCTGGTTCATCTAACTGATTTCGTAAGATATTATTTTCCACACTAATGTTATCATGACACTGAGCATCACACTAACTTCATGTTTCAATCATATTCTTATAATTCAGTAAATCTCCCCAAACATGAATAAGATATCTAGACCAGTACATCGAACTAAAATACATTATCCATTTAACACTTAGTCATCCACAAAGTACCATAATGCCCCTCAAGCAATGTATTGAGAAACACTTCATTTTTCAAATAACTTGAAAACATGTTTTAAGTTATAACACTAAGGTAGTGCCTTACCAAAGGTGTCGAACTCAAGTCTGCTTGAGTCTTTCTATTATATGATTATGGCCACCTCATGTGATCATAACCAAGTTTCGATGCACTCCAAACTCAATATTGAAGAGATATCATTCCATACTTTGACAAGTCATTTATAATCAATCTTGAAAAGATTGTTACAAATTCTGTTGAAGTCTAGAATATAAATATTTCAACAGATGAGGTGATAGGAAACCTCATATTCTCGAATCGGAATTGGACCATATGTTAAAAATCATGAACTATGATCATCAAAAGGGACACCACTTCTTGAGTTAATCACAAAACTCGATATCGTACTTTTTAAAGATATTGAACCAAACTTAAGGAAAACCATCAAACCTTGAGATAAACTAACAACTAACCCAAGGAATATTATCAAACCTTGAGTCAAGAATAGTTCTATTTTTCGATATTCTGAAGGATTGAGATACATACTTGATAAGTTCTTTGAGTGCTCACATTTTCCACCATGATGCAAAGTTAAGAAACCATCTATTGAATAACTATATTCGACTCTAAAATGAAATTGATATTGAAAAAATAAATAAATAATACCAACTTCTGATTCTCATCGAATACCGACTCTCTAAGGAGGTACATGCACTTAAACCTCCAATGGAAATCCGACTGTTACTAGCTCATTGGTAATTCTCAACATAAGTTATCAAACTTAATAAGTTTCCTTACTTAGTCAATAAACAAAGTGGAGAATCCCAAATCATGCTTTTCTTAACCAAAGAATCACCCTTGTTCAAGAGTTCATTCCCACATGCAAACAACGTTACAGATTCCAAGATTAAAGAGTTAACAATGAAAATGCACAAGTGTGCGCCGAATGCCTTCACTATGCAGTCCTTATTACTCAGTAAACTGAAAATGTAAATGTATGTTTCCAACATTTCTCTTTCTGATAAATCATGCCATCTATCTCAAAACTGTATCAATAGAAACCGAAATCCTCAAGCTATTATCCAAGTCTCTCTCATGATCCCATATGAGACAACTTCATAATTAAGTTAGTCGAGCTAGCTAACTTGAATACAGATTGCGCGCTTACAAACTAACTAAGGTTTCATGTTATGCTTTGTTCAAATCAAGGACTTAAATTTAGTAAATTATTCCACCTAATGTTACTTGCAACTAGCGTCATCAAAATATTGCGAACATCAAACAATACTATGACTACATTGGATCTTTAAATCCATTGCTTAACATATTTATCATATGTTAATATTTGACTTTCTGTTGTATTATAAATTCATCACCATAGTCTGCTTCTGGAGTGACACTCTGGAAAACACACACTAAAAATGAGAGCTTATTTTACAACTTCTGTCAAAATGTAGTGTTCATTCTATGTTTGAATATGCCCCTTCTGAACATAAGTCTTTCCCCATTTGACATTATTGCCAAACCTGATATTGAATCTTGACATAGGTCAAAACTCAAAGGACGTTGTCACGTTCTCAATCATGTGTTATCCCAACTTCATACACCTTAAAGAAAAAGAAAATTTTCAATAATATGTAAACTTAGCATATCACATGATCCACTTCACAAGACTTAGTTTGTAAGCCAGAACAAACTAGCACGCCACGTCTTTGTGAAGTATATAGTAAAGTAACATGAACATCCATAAGACAAAGTAACCTGGCATACAACTTGGAAGTTGCCTTTCAAGTGCTACTTTCAACATTGGTGTCCATAACCCACACCCACTTATGAAGTAAGTGTACTTTAAAGAGTTATAGATCTCAGGACCAACTCCCCACGCAGAATTCAGACGTTAACCGAAAGTGATAAAGTACTCCAAGAACTTAGAACTAACTAAACCCTGAAACACACTTACAATTTTAGGTAGTCTACTGATTGTAGAGAATAGGCTCCGATACCAATTGTCAAAGTTTTAACCCAAAAGGTTCAACACGTGGCTGCCAAGTGGCCATTCGGGTGTCACCACCCTGTGTGAGCAACGCTAAGTCTTTCAAGATAAACCCTAAGAGTTTAACTCAGAGGCCCAATTAGGCAAAAGACTTAAGAGTCCCACCCTAAGTCTCCTAGAATGACCATCCCTTGAACCCTAGAGGATATCCCAAGTAGACTTTAGAATCTCGTCCCAATAGACCTAGACATGCTCATGCCCTAACCCCACAAAGGAGATGTGTCTCACACATACCCCTGTGACAGAGCTAAGGCATCATCACTTACCCCTCGAGGAATCACCTCATCCAGGAGTACAACCCTTTAGGGTGACAAGGGGTACCTTGAACCACGACTAACCCCTAAGGGTTTGAGTGGCCAAGTCATACCCTAGACTTAGGCTAGTACTTAGTGAGGACATGAGTTTTTGCTAAGCAAACTCCCTAAGGCTAGGTTTGGAATAACCTAAGTACATGGCCTTGCGAGTGCCTTACGGAAAGGGCTTCTGCTAATGAACTTAGGTTGTTCAACCCCTAGATTCCAAGAGAACACTCCCCTAGCCAAGTGTGCCAAAGCACACCTAGTTACGAGACCTAACCTCCCTTGAGGGATGCCCAAGGCTTAATACCCTAGTGCAAGCAAGCATGCATGTTGGCTAAAGTTATCCTACCCCTTGGCGGACAAACCCATGACACAACCCAAAAGAGCATGCCTTGGGCTTTGTATTGCGTGACGTCTAGCCAATGTCACATTTATGTGACACTGCCTTCCATGATGTGGGCTTCATGTCATAGCCCTTAGATTCAAGAGTTGCACCAAGTACCACAAACGTGGCTCTTTAAATGCCAACTCTAGAACCCCTCAATGAACCCTCAGGAACCAGGTAACGTGAACCTGTCAAACAGATCCCACACCCACAGTTGGACAAGGACACAGATGTGCCTTGCTTGGTTGTGAATGCTACACCTAGCTTGACGTGGAGGAGGAGGCTGGAGACAAGCCTCAACCTCTGCCTCTTGGAACGTGCATTCCGGTAAGACCTCCTAGGCATGGATTCGCCAATGTTAAGGGTAAGTACCCCGAAGGTGGGACGTACCCTGGCATCTGGAAGTTAGGGCGGCACAACAGAGGGTTGTACCTTAACGACACAAGCTAAAGCTTGCACCAGCAGAAGAGCAACGAACTCAATCATGAACCCAGGAGCTCTCCTACGTATACTCTACCTTATTTATGTGACGGAGCCCTCCCCCTTCTTTTCTATATGTGTATGTGGGCGTGGCACTAAATTAGCTAGAGTGTTTAACTTAGCCTAACTCTAACCCTAAAACCCTACCCAAGGGGGTGGGGGTTTTTGGGGCGTGGGTTAGGGCAACCCTAGAGTTAGGTCAATCCTAGGTGTTCCTAACCCTACTAAACATGCCGAACTCATCTACATTAACCAATCAACCTAACTGGGACGTCAAAATTAGGGGTGGGTTTCTAGAAGGTAAGTTCTAGCTTCGTTAGAGTTTCCTACAAATACCTAATGACACCCGGTCAGACCATCACCAGATACCCAAGTGCACTAAGCGGGCCTGTTTCCTTTACATCTAGAGTCCATCAACATAGTACAATAGGTAATAACTGTCAACGTCCAAAGTAAGGGGTCGAGTCATAGTAGAAACTATGTTGATCTTCCATGATTTCTACTAACTTCTCTTGGGTTTCCCTAAGCTCCTCTCCCTTTGTTCAATCCTTGTCATGAGCTCATGGGTTTGCCACTCTTTCTCCACTATGCATGCTCATGGTGTGCCTAAGGTGGCTGTGGACTCTTTGAAGTCTATCGATCTACCTTATAACTTACCGAGGCCCATCACCAATGTGTTCCATGCCTCTATTACGTCCTTCCGCCTTATCTTTGCGATCTCACATTGTAGGGCTCTCTGGACGAGCAGTTCCCTATTTTTCTTGGCTTCTTCTGCACGACCTGGCACCATTCTGGAAGCTTAGCTACTACTACCTAGCTAAGCCCGGGAGGTTGAGGTTGTTGTACATCATTGCTGCTTCCCTCATTTGGTTGAAGGCCTTTGCGAGTTTGAGGGGAGCTAATGAGGCCACCACCCGTCGGCATGGAAATGCTGGTAGGTATCTTTGAGCTCCTCCTTGTCTCCTCTAGATCGTTCATTTGTGCTGGTCTTGCATACTGTCTAGTTGCTTCTAATGTTGAATCAACAGTAATGGGGGTCCCATCTCTACCGTATGGGTTCTGCAGTCAAGGACCTCCACCCCTTCTCACAAGGTTTCCGGCACCTGGGTTGTTCCTGCTTAAAGGAGGTGTTGTTTCTCGCTCGCTTCCATGATGACTTTGGGATTTTTGATTGTTCCTCTTGTTTGCCTAACTTGTTTCAGCTTGCTCTTCTTCCTCTGTGTCTCTTATTGTGTTAGTTCGGAGCTATGCCAATATTGAAATTGCAGCTCGGTCGATCAGGCTGGTATCATAACATTAACATGATTGGTTGTGGAAAGTCTCTGTTAGACCCAGTTCAGACTCTAAGGATCCCATAGGTTAGTGCCGAGACCATGTAATGCCTGGAGGTAGTTTGCCTAGTTCATTGTGACTCCCTCCCAAGCATTGCAAAGGGTGGTTGCCAGTCGCATGGCAATTTGCCT
>PUQB01000063.1:650640-765042 GCA_003024785.1 Selaginella tamariscina | reverse complement strand
AAACCCCCAGCTGACCAAGTCCACGAACGAGGCTCACCTTGTGAATCAGGATATGCAGACTAGTCGAGCTACAGGTATCATTCTTAGCTTGGTGTGGTTGAGGCGGCCAGAGCAAGGCCTCAACCACTAGTTTCGCATCAACCACTAGTTCTGCAGAACGTGAACTCGGGCATGCCTTTGAGCTTGCAAACATGTTTTCGAACCAAGGAATTTGACTAACTCCTTGAAAGTGATGTACCTGATCACAAAGGCAAGATCCTGTCAACGATAAGGATAGTCTAACCCAAAGGTGGGACATACCCCTGTCGTGTGGAAGTTGGGCAGCACAAGGGAGAGTTGTGCCTTGACGACACAAGCTTAGCTTGCACTAGTAGGAGGTTAACGAGCTCTCTTTTGAACCCAGGAAGCCTCACTATATACACTCTACCTTAATTATGTGACAGAGCCCCCCCCTTTGTTTTTAAATGGGCTGGCACAGAAATGCCAGCCCTTAATGAAAATGCATTGCCTAACCTAACCCTAACCTAAACCCTAGGGGGGGTTAGGGCAACCCTAGGGTGTCCCTAACCCTTTTGATAAGCTATCTTTTGTGAAAAACCTACTTTGGAATGTCAAACTGGTGGAGAGTTTTCTATAAGGTAAGTACTACCTTCGCCTAGAGTTTCTCGAGATACCTAGTGACAGTCGACCGGACTATCCCTAAATACCTAAGTGCACTAAGCAGGGTTGTTTCTCACTACAGCTAGGGTTCATCACACAACTTGATAGGTAACAACAGTCAAACCCCAAAGTAAAGGGTCGAGTCGTAATAAAAACTATGACAAGGTAACAAATGGGAATGAAAGAGAGAACTAAGTAGTACCTTCATCTTGTGTCAATATGCTCATAGACATAATATTTTGTAGCAAGTTCCAAGCCAATAACTTCAGTTGCCTATGCAACTCTGGGGATCATAGCGACTATAGCAAATACCACCATGAAACCTTGTGCTACCAAGTGCATGCCTATGAGCCTTAATGAATCGAGGTGCAAACATGTTGTTGTCCAAAGTAGATGCCACAGGGTCCAAGTTGGTAAGAAGGTCCAATGTCATAGTTTTAACTCGAAGGGCCAACACGTGGTTGCCAAGTGGCCATCCGGTGTCATCACCCTATATGAGCAATGTTAAGTCTTCTAAGATGACCCCAAGAGTCCGACTCAGATGCCTAGTTTGGCAGAAGACTCAGAGTCCTACTCTAAGTCCCTAGAAAACATTCCCCCGAACCCTAGAGGATAACCTGAGTAGACTTAAGAATCATGTCCTATTAGACCTAGACATGTTCATTGCCCTAACCTCATCAAGAAGATGTGCCTTACACATACCCCCATGACAGAGCTAAGGCATTGTCACTTACCCCTTGAGGAATCACCCTCATCCGGGAGTACAACCCCTTTAAGGCGACAAGGGGTACTCTAAGCCACGACTAACCCTTGAGGGTTTGAGTGGCCAAGTTATACTTTAGACCTAGGGCTAATATTTAGTGAGGACACGAGTGTGTGCTATAGGCAGGCATGAGTGTTTTACTAAGCAAACTCCTTAAGGCTAGGTTTGGATAACCTTAAGTACATGACCTTGCGAGTGCCTCACGAAAGGGCTCCCGCTAATGAGTTTAGGTTGTTCAACCCTCAAATCCCATTCCTATATGTGTAAGTGGGCTGGCACGGAATTCCAGCCCCTTAGTTAATTAACAAGATGAGCTTTAAACTTAACTTTACTCCTACCCTAAACCCTACCCAAGGGGTGGGGTTTTAGGGCATGGGTTAGGGTAGGTGTTCCTAACCCTACTTAACACGCTGAACTCATCTGCATTAACCAAACTGGGACATCAAATTGGGGTGGATTTTCTAGAAGGTAAGTTTTAGCTTCGCCTAGAGTTTCCTACAAATACCTAATGACACTTGACCAGACCATCACCAGATACCTAAGTGCACTAAGCGGGCATGTTTCCTACTACATCTAAGGTCCATCAACATAGTATAGTAGGTAACAACAGTCAATGTCCAAAGTAAAAAGGAGTCATAGTAAAAACTATGACACACTCCCCGCCTTTGAAAATGTCAACGTCCTCGTTGACGTCCAACTACAAGACTAGATAATGTTAAAGAAAATAAACCAAAACTAACATATCACTCTATGTAGAGTCAGCAAAAAGTTCACATAATTTTATTACTCCCTTGCATTATGCGAAGCCAGTACTTCAAAACCATCGTTTACTAAGTCATAAACCCAGCTGTCGGAGGCACCACCTGCGACATGAAGTCACTTGGAGACCTTTTGCACGTTTGCAAAGTCTGTCACTTAACTAATGCATACAACACAATGGTTAATTTCTTTACTTAACAAGAATTTATATTAGAGGCTTCTAGTTAGTGTTGCTGCCAGCCCCTAGGTTAACAAGAAATAAAGCCTCACTTTATTTCTGAATAATAAACACTGTTGATGACCCTGTCGTCTTAGTGCACAATAAGCACTTTAAGTTCATCTCAAATGCTTAACACAACGCCTTCGCATTTCTTGGATTTTCCAATGGTTCCACATGTTACGGTATTATAGCCTCACATTTCTGCATCCCTAAGTGTTTCTCATTACCCCTTACATAAGGGTCTACTACTATACATATCCCCGTTGTTTGTATAGCTATGCTAGACTAGGTATGAGACATTTATCGGAATTAATCTTTTCTAATATAAGAGTATTATTTTCAAAACCTTGGTTTTGTAAACAATAAGGTCCCACCAACCTAAAATTAACCCATCCACTTGATGTGTCATTGACATAACTTCATTCCCGATGGGAATCAAATTCAGGTCAAATCTACAATTAAGTGTCATAGTACTAATATTCACTTTTGCAACTGATGTTGTACTCTTTAATAACACCGACTAGTTCAGGGAACAGATATAAGCTAACATACCTTTCTATCAACTTAATGTAGAAACTAAAAAACTCAACTTATATCTAGTGTGATCTCTAGATATCACAAGTCTCAACTTGACTTGTTCTTATTATACTTATTCTCCAAAGAGCACAACATACTAGATGCCATTCAATAATTCCTAACTCCCTATCTCACTAAATTCAAAATACCAAATTTCAAAACTTAGTTTTCATGATAAGAGTCTCCCTAAACTTGTAATACTGCACGTCTTCGTAACATTATATCATTTCCAATTCTTAAACTGATTATGTAAATGTTTTTCAACACTATATCAAAGTATAGCATTTTCATTAATTCGAGTAATTAGTGTTTTGACAAGCACTTTTAAACTAATCCTTATTCCATAAACATTTACAATTTCGATATGATACTCTGAAACTGGTAATGATCGTCTTAACATTTAAATCCTAAGTTTATTAACTAGTTATTACATTAGTGAATATAACCTTACAATTGTATCATTTTATTAAAATGTTATAACTATAATATAGACATGGTCTTAGTTTATATGAACCGAATTTTAGTTTTAAAATAGAAATATAATGTTACTTCAGTATTCCGAGGAACCGTTCAGAGATTAAGAGGAATCATGAACTAGTGTTTGGTTTATCTAACTGATTTAGTAAGATATTATCTTTCACACTAATGTTATCATGACACCAAAGCGCCACATTAATTTCATGTTTCAGTCATATCTCATAATTTAAAAGATCTCCAAACATGAATACGATATCTAGTTCAGTATGTCGAACTAAGATACACTATTCATTTTAGACATCTAGCAATCTACAAAGTACCACATTGCTCCTCAAGCAATGTATTAAAAAAGCCTCATTTCTCAACTAACTTGAAACACGTTTCAAATTACTACACTAAGTACTGCCTTACCAAAGTGTCAGACTCAAATCCGCTTGAATCTTTATATTTTATGATTATGGCCACCTCATGTGATCATAACCAAGTTTTAATATTGAGTGCTCCAAACTCAATATTCAAAAGATATTATACTATACTTTGCTAAGTTATTTATAACCAATCTTAAAAAGACTGTCACAAATACTTTCAAAGTCTAAAGTATAAATATCTCAACAGATGAGGTGATAGGAAACCTCATATTCTCTATGTACCATGCGCTAAGAACCCTATGTCATGATCATCAAGAAGAGATACCGTCTTCTTGAGATAATTTAGCGATTTTTCTTTGCATTTACATGGAAGTTAAACCGAACTCAAGGAACACCATCAAACATTAAGTCAAGAAAAGTCTTACTTTTCCATATTCTAAAGAATTGGAAATACATACTTTGTATATTTTCTGAATGCTCACATTTGCGACCATGATGCAGAGTCAAGAAACCGTCCTTTGAATAATCGTATTCGACTCTAAAAATGAAATCGATATTGAAACCAATACCAACTTCTAATTCCCACCGAATACCAATTGTCTTAAGGAGGTACATGCACTTAAACCTTCAAAATGTATATACGATTAGCTTCCGGCTCATTGACACCACCAAACATAACTTATCAAACTTAGCAAGTTTCTTAACTTAGTCGATAAGCTGAGTGGAGAACCTTTAACTGATGTTCATGTTAACCAAGGAATCACTTTTTTGTTCAAGAGCTTATCACCATATTGCAAACAACGTTACAGATTTTTAAGCTTAAAGAGTTAACAATGAAATTGCACAAATGTGTGCCAGACGCCTTTACTATGCAAGTCCTTCAATACTCAATAAACTAAAAATGTAAACGTATGTTTTCAATATTTTTATTTCTGGTAGGTCACACCATCAATACCGATAAGAATGAGGAATCCTTAAGCTATTATCCCCAAGTCTCTCTCATGATCTTTACAATTTTAAACGAGTTAGCCAAATTAGCTAACTTAAACATAGAGTACGCACTTACAATTAACTAAGGTTTTATGTTATCCTTTGTTCAAATCAAGAAATTTGAACTTAGTTAAAGTATTTTACCTAATGTTACTTGCAACTAGCGTCATCAAAATATTATGAACATCGGACAATACTTTGATTACATTGGATCTTCGAACCAACTGCTTAACATATTCATCATATGTTAGTATCCAACTTTTCATCCTACCATAAGTTCAACACTATAGCATGTTTTTGAACTACACTTTTGAAAACATGCACTATAATGAGAACTCATTTTGCACTTTCTATCAGAATGTAGTGTTCACTCTTATGTTTGAATATGCCCCTTTTTCCAAAGTCAAAATGCACATTTGAACATAAGTCTTTCCCCGTTTAAACACTATTGCCGAACCTAATATTGAATCTTGACCTAAACCAAAACTTGACGGATATTGTCTATTTTCAAATCATGTGTTATCCTAAATTCAAACACCTTAAAAAAAAGAAAATTTTTCAATAATATATAAACTTAGCATATCACATGATCCACTTCACAAGACTTAGTTTGTAAGCTTGAACAAACCAACTCGTCATGTCTTGTGGAAGTGTTTAGTAAATTAGCCAGTGCAAACTTAAGGTAAAGTAACCTAGACAAACGTAGAGGTAACGTAACCTAACATGCAACTTGGAAATTGCCTTCCGAGTGTTACCTTCAACATAGGAGTTCATAACCCACACCTACTTACCAAGCAGGTGTTCTCTAAAGAGTTACAGATCTCAGGACCAACTCTCTGCACAGAATTCAGACGTGTTAGCTAAAAGTGATAAAGTATTTTAAGAATTTAGAACTAACTAAACCTTAAAACACATTACACTTTAGGTAATTCTACTAACCATAAAGAATGGCTCTGATAACAATTGTTAGAGTTTTAACTCGAAGGGCCAAAACGTGGCAACACGTGGTTGCCAAGTGGCCATCCGGCATCATCACCTTATGTGAACAACGCTAAGTCTTCCAAGATGACCCCAAAAGTCTGACTTAGATGCCTAGTTAGGCAGAAGACTCAGAGTCTTACTCTAAGTCCCCTAGAATAACTATTCCCCAAACCCTAGAGAATAACCTGAGTAGACTTAAAGATTCTATCCCAGTAGACCTAGACAAGCTCATGCCCTAACCTCATTAAGGAGATGTGCCTTACACATACCCCCTTAGAGTTAAGGCAACAAAGGGTACTTTAAGCCATGACTAACCCTTAAGGGTTTGAGTGGCCAAGTTATACCCTAGACCTAGGGCTAGTACTTGGTGAGGACACGAGTGTGTGCCGTAGGCGGACACAATTGTTCTACTAAGCAAACTCCTTAAGGCTAGGTTTAGATAACCCTAAGTACATAACCTTGCAAATGCCTCATGAAAGGGCTCCCGCTAATGAGCTTAGGTTGTTCACCCTCAAATCCCAAGGAGAACATCCCCTAGCCAAGTGTGCCAAAGCCCACCTAGTTACGAGACCTAACCTCCCTTGAGTTGATGCCCAAGGCTTAGCACCTTGGTGCGAGCACAAACATGTATGTTTGCTAGAGCATCCAACCCCTTGGCGACAAACTCATGACACAACTCCAAAGGGTGTGCCTCGAGCATTGTACTGTGAGTTGTCTAGTCTAGTGTCACATCTTCATGTGACACTATCTCCCATGATGTGGGCTATCATGCCATAGCCCCTTAGATTTGAGAGTTACACCAAGTACCACAAAGTACCAACTCTAAAACCCCTTAGTGAACCCCCAAGAACTGGGTAACGAGACCTATCAGCCAAGATCCCATGCCCACAGTTGGACAAGGACACGGATGTGGTGCCTTGCTTAGCTGTGAGTGCTACACCTAGCTTGACGTGGAGGAAGAGGCTAGAGACATGCCTCAACCTCTGTCCCTTGGAATGTGCATTCTGACAAGACCTTCTAGTCATGGATTCGCCAACGTTAGGGTAAGTTACCCCAAAGGTGGGACGTACCCCTATTATTTGAAAGTTGAAGTGGCACAACAGAGAGTTGTGCCTTGACGACACAAGCTAGAACTTGCCACCGACAGAAGAATAACGAACTCAATTATGAACTCATGAACTCTCCTACATATACCCTACCTTATATATGTGATGCGCCCCCCCCCCCCCTCCCCCTCCCCCTCTTTTCTTATATGTGTGGCACAGAATTCCAGTCCCTTAGATAATTAACAAGATGAGCTTTAAACTTAACCTTACTCCTACCCCTAAACCCTACCAAGGGGTGGGGTTTTAGGGCATGGGTTAGGGCAACCCTAGGGGTGTTCCTAACCCTACTTAACACACCGAACTCATCTGCATTAACCAAATTGAGACGTCAAAATCAGGAGTGGATTTTTTAAAAAGTAAGTTCTAGCTTCGCCTAAAGTTTCTTGTAAATACCTAATGACACATGACTAAACCATCACCAGATACCCAAGTGCACTAAGCAAGCATCTAGGTCTATCAACATAGTAGGTAATAACAATCAATGTCCAAAGTAAAAAGGAGTCATAGTAAAACTATGACATCCAAGATGACTAAATTAAAGCCGAACTCACCTACCTCCTCTCAAAATCGTGTCTATGAATTTGGGGTGTAACGCTCATCAATGAAACCCTTAACCTTTTGTATGCCTCATGTTGCTCCACTTCCTCATCAAAGAATGACATGCACATCTCCTCAATGTTGTCAAGCCACGATCTAGGAATAAGAAAATAGCAGGATCCGAGAACCAAGGAGGCTTGACTCAGGAGCAGGACAAAGAGCAGGACAGGGAGCAGGACAAAGAGCAGGACAGGAACCTGAAGCCAGATAGGAACAGGACAGGAACCAAGAGCAAGACAGGAACAGGAACTAGGAATCAAGATGAGAGCAAGAGGCAAGGAGCAAGACAAGAGCAAACAAGAACAAGACAAGACAAGATTGATCGTAGAAAGACTGGTGTTGATAGTAACTGATTGTACAACACTTAGGTCGGAGCTTTTATGCTCACAACTCCAAGCTAATCTGGTCATGAGTCTAATATAGTCATGAGCTAAGAATAGTGACCCTTATCCTCTAGGCATATCATGTAGCATATCCTGTAGGCATATCTTGTAGGAATATCATGTAGGTATATCCTGTAGGTATATCCTGTAACCCATATCCTGTTATCCGGAATCCTGCATCCTGTATCGGGTCTTGACAAATGTTGTAGACGGCCAAGTCATCATATGTCCCACAACTCAATGCCAATACCGGGATGTATAGCATAAGATCATCCTTGATGTCAATGGTCCCAATAGTTGGCATAGCCTCCTAGAGCAACGGCAATGCGGCGGAGGTGTCAATCCCAAAGAGCTACCAGTTGCTGTAGATGTATCGGCCCCCTTTGCTTGAGTGAAAAGCTACTTCTTTGCCTTAGTTTTCAATGCACCCTCCACCTCCTCTGGTTGCCACAACAATGATGGTAAGTCGCCAACATGCTGCATGTGTAGGGTTGCCTCCCAAGTTGGGACTTCTCCCTCCGAAAAGTCCAGCCATAATGGGACATACTACTGCTCGAATGGGGTTAGGGAAGAAGTCTTTTTGCTCCACATGTGAGGAGAATTAGTATGGTCCTGAAAGAGCTTCATGGTGGAACTCAGTACAAAACTGTCGTGATTTCATAAACCTGCAATAAAGCTTCGAGTGGCCTAATTAATTATAAAAAAATTAAATTCTTCCAAATCATCCTTCTAGCCAACTCCTCTCACTTAAAGAATTCCCTTGGCTCTATGGAAAAGGTGAAGCGCACACACTCTAGCATGGACTGTAACATTGACATCTTGCATTTAGCACACATCTCATTAAACCAAGAGCAAATTCCTCTTTACTGCTAAGGTTGTCACTATCTTGGAGTAAGTTCTCTATGATATCCATGGCCTCGTCTCGAACTACTCTCTAGTATAGATCTATTGTGAACCACTTTAACCACTCATCTTGTACTCTAGGCAAGCCTAGTGTTTGTTGCTCATCCTGCCAATCTAATTGGCCAAGTTTGTTCAGGTACCATATCCGTAACTCGTTTATGATACGGGCTCTAGATAGTGCATATAGCTTCTCAAGCCCATCCACCGACATTGGCTATGAGGGATAGTGACCCTCTTGAACCAATTGTCACCCAATGCCGAATATATGATAGCGAGGAACTTCATCATTCGCTTGTCGTGCTTCTTATAGGCTTGTTGCTTAGCTTTGGCCTCTGCTCTTCTGTTCCCCTTGGAGTGCTTCACATCTTTGTCAAGGTCCTCCTCAATCTCATTTTTGTAAATGAACACGCATTATAAGCCCAATAAAGGAAATAAATCTAATTACCTTGAACATGATTTTCGCATAGATTAAATTTGGCAAAGGATGCCGTGCTGACTTGCTTGTTGCGCTTTCTCTCCACTATCGAATGTTTTTACGGTTTGTCTCGCTCAATGAAGCTAGGATCTTAGAGGTACCCTCCATGCTAGCACAACATGTCTTTACTATGAATAAGAGATTGACAATGTGGTCTCAACTTAAGTGGCAGAAGAACTACAATAAGTAAATTAGTACACACCATGGACACAAGCTTAATTAATTATCATTGATCTGCTTGAACATAGTGACAAACTGGAGATTATCCGCATCACCTCCATTGTTGCCTCCATGTACAGCCCTATAGAGCCTGCAACATGTACTTCATAAAGAGCAGAGGACACCATGCATGGAACTCGGGATCCACTAGGTCGCTTTCAAAAAACTCATGTAAAGCGAATATGTCCGGATCCTTGGTTATCTTAGGCAAATCTTCCTCAGTGACTAGTTTACCAACTAAAAGGATAAATTGAGTAGTGTTACGAAGGTATCCGCTTGCCCGCTTGAAACTGGCCATGAGTTGGTCCAAGTCCTTTGGGTTTATGCAACATACTACTTCGTTAGAATGGAACTGGCACACTGGCACATCCGGAGGATCTCTACATGTAAACTAGCCGAAATGCTATACACCTCTTTTTTCCTACTTCCTTTGCCTTCGTCTTCTTTGAAGACTTGCCGTCATGTGTCTTACCATGGGCCCTCTTTTGACCAATCAACCTAGTGACTTGTGATGCCATGATGTCTCTTACTTCAGCCTCACTCTCTTCTACATCTGCATCGACTACTACCACTCCGAACTCTAGCAATATAGCAGGTATGAAGATACCATCACACATATCAGCAAGGTGTTATTGATCATTTGCTGCTGTCAATGAAATAGGTACCTTAGTTAATTACAGCACTACAAGTAAGGCTGGGCACTCCAAGATTGTGTCCATAGCGGAACTGTATTAGACTATGTCATGGCTACGCTAGCCTTGCCCCCTCGTCTTCTCAGTATTATGCTTATCAAGCCGCTCTTGCCTCTGCTTCACGCTTGGACGATTCACAATCTTTCTTCTCTTGTAGCTGTTTAGAAGCTATCATCTACATCTCCTGCAAAATATCAAAAGAATAAACAAAGTGATAATATATGCTGATTGGGAAGATAATGTCGAACACTCTAGTCGATGAACACCTAGGAAAGTTACCCAAGAAAGGGATTTTGTTGACTAGGGTTGTAATTGCCGAACACCCTAGTTGGTGGATATAGATTGTTTACACATATGAATGAACAAGAAAGGGTGGATTGCCGACTGGTGGGGTTATTGCCGAACCTCCAAGTCAGCACTAAACAAAAAAGATATCAAAACAAGGGCTGCATCAGAAAAAAATAACTCTAAGTATAGAGTGTGTATAATACTGACGACTAGGGGAGGTGTTGCTGAACTTCTCAGTTGGTGCCAAATAAAAGATTTATATGTACAACATCTAATTCGGATTGGGGGCGATATTGCCGCCACTCCCAGTCGGCACCAAACAAGAAATAAATATCGATACACATACATATATACATGCTACCTTGTGGGCGAGCCGCCGAAATGCAGTTTTTATTTCTTGCGGGGATGCATTGTTTGAGACCCAGTATTTGATAATGGTTCTTCCCGCGCGTTGCGCTATTTCATTATTCACGGCACCACAAATCAATAGCTTCTTCCTGTAAATCCTTGTTATTCCCACGCATCTAAAACATCCTTCCTATCAGAATCCCCCGGAAGAACCCTAAAAACAGAGCGACTAGAAACACCCTAGGGTTCTTGAGCAGAATTGGGCTACAGGAGAGAATGAGCTCAAGGGAAGACGGTGGACGGATGATGCTCGCGGCGATGGTGATGGATCGAATGCTTGCTTTGTGGCAATGTGAGTGATTCTGCGGAGGAAGCATGTGCATTGCTCGCAGGAGCATCTCTTCGTGTTCAATTACGGCTGGATTTCTACGCTTCTATTCGTCTCCTGAATTATATACGCTCCGAGGTACACGATTGTGTAATGGGTGTGTTTAAGATTGTGTACTGGTATGATATCTGTGTGTGTGTTTTGACTTGTTATCCAAATTGAAGTTGAAAATATATGCTGAATGTATTGTTATTCCGTTACATATATATATATTGGCTTATAAACATCAATACGTACGTACATACATTCATTTGTATATCTAAGCTGTCAACCATGTACACACCCTGAAACTGCATGCGTTGCTTCTATGATAGGGAATTGTGTGTGTGGTGTCGTCGTGTGTGTGTGATACGAAATTGTGTAATGTTAGATAATGCACAAATTTAAATGTATGTATGTATAGTTATACATATATGTATAATGTATATATAAACATATAGATTTATTTGTATATGTCAATTATTTTGAAGCATGTGAAATGCTACTATGATAGGGAATTTTTTATGCGTTTTTTCTGTTATGTGTGTCTATGTCTACTCCTGTGTGCTTTGTGCTGTATTTGTTCACCTATATGCAGAAATCACTATATTTAAGATAATAATACTCTGTTTTCATATTTCTTACAAATGTGTGTGAGTGAGTGTACTTATTTATGTATGCATGACGGGCCTATTGTCATTTTGTTATGTGTATTCTATATATAAACTTACCTACATGAGTTGTATATCTAAGCTCAAGTATGTACACGCTCATCAAGTATGACACGCACTGAAACTAGCCCCGAGCTGGCCCAGCCACGCACAAAACTATTGCCGCTAGGATAGGGAAAATTGTTATGCATTCTTTTATTTATGCATCTGTATGTTCCATTTGTTCATCTACATACACAAACGCTTATGTTAAGTGTATGATGCGCACAGAATATGTTTGTAAGACTGTTATACAGACAACATACATAATAATTACATAAAAAAAAAATACTCCTATGTATTCTGTCGTTCATACTAAAGCCATGCGTTTGTTCCTTATAGAATCTTTTCTAGTAACGAATGGTATGTGATATGGTTTGTACTGCATTTTGTATTATTTGTAATGCTATAACTGTTTATTTAGGTGGCAAGCAAAAGGTGTTGGAACTGTGGGCGCGCATTTAACAGCGACAAAGAATTGATGGATCATACAACTTCAGCGAGACATTCTTCTCTGCTTGTTGTTTCGGAGCATTGGAAGGATGATAAGTATTTAACTCCTTTTCTGGAGAATGATCCATTATTATACAGCTTCGATGAAGACATTGAAGGTGTGTGTGTGTATGTATACGTATTGCACACAGAGCTACACGTATGATATAGAACAATCCCATTTTGTGTTGTGCGTGTATTTGTGCTTCTGTGCAGCATATTATACATATGTATTAAAATGCATGTATACATACCTACGTAATACATTTGCTTGAGTCTGTATGTAAGCTTACAGGACATAATAAAACACCAGGCATGGACTTAATGCACATAAGATTTTGCACATAGCGTTACAAATTATTAATATACGTGTCCGTTGTGTGTGTGTGCGTGTGTGTAAATACTGACGGGCAAGTGATTCTACACAGACATGGATACCGATGCTGGAGGTAATAATCAGGAGGTTCACGTTATCAATAGGTGCATATTTTCATTTTATGTATGTGTGTGTGAGATATATATATATATATTATTATGTCCATATTCTGAAGTTTTTGTTCTACGATTATGACAGAGAAGAACTCATGAATGAGATAGCGGATTTGAACATAGAGGACTATCCCAGTCTCGAATCTTCAAATACACCGATGGAATCTTCAAGTGAAGTGGTAAATAATTTACCCAATGAGAAGAAGGGAAAAGTCACCTTTGGGAGCGTGGTAAAGGAAGAAATACGCAGTGTGAACAGTAAGTATTTTAGCTCTTATGGCGAGTATGGCATCCACAGAGAAATGCTTGGCGATAAAGTAAGTGGCATATCATACATCATATTTATGCTATATATATATATATATATATATATAGAGAGAGAGAGAGAGAGAGAGAGAGAGAGAGAGAGAGAGAGAGAGAGACACACACACTACACTTTGCACCAATATATACCTAATCAATACATGGTTATTATGTTTATACAGTACGAGTGTGCGGGTTCAGACTGTTATTCTGTTTTGCTTGCTATGTACTATGTATATATGTGTGTACCTACATCTATTGATGATATTACGTGCATGTTGTTTAATGTCATAGTTTTCAGGTAAGGACAGAGGCATATCAGAGGGCTATTATGAATAATCCGACTCTTTTGAAGAATGCCATTGTTATGGATATCGGCTGTGGAACAGGAATTCTTAGGTAGAATTCATGTAGTCTTATCCTATTAATTGTATATAACGTGTTTGTGTATATATATATACATATGTACATATATATGTGTGTGTGGGTGTGTATTTATGTATGTGTTTGCAGCTTGTTTGCGGCAAAGGCTGGTTATTGCTGTAGATGGAAGTGAAAAGATGGCTGTGGTTGCACAGCAAGTATCATATGTTCTTACATGTGAATGCATAATAAGTGTGTATATGTTTATATCATACAATATCTGCATATGAATATATACACTGATCATATTGAACTTATATGTTTCTCTGCTTCACAGTTTACATGTTTGTGTTTATTGATGTGTGTGTGTGTGTGTGCACGTGGTGTGGCATCTTTCTCTGTATGCATACAAATTTTAATGCATATGTATATACGTCACGACTCTGCTTTAGTATTTATGTATCTACTCACATGCATCTACATTTAAGCGTATGAAATATATTTTATCATATACATGCGTTGTATATGTGTATATATGTATATATAATGTTAGTACAAGAAAAAATTATGATATTGTTGAAATTCAAAATTGTAAGATATAGCCAATCTTCTTTTCATATTTGGAGATATGTATATGGCATCTCTTCACACACACACACACACACATTTAATATAATAATCCCGTTTATCTGACAGGCCGCTAGAGAGAACGGGTATATACACGATGATACAAACAACAACGTAATAGAGGTCGTGAGAGGGATGATTGAGGAATTAGATCAATCTCTGCCTTCGATTCACATGTGATAATCAGCGAATGGATGGGTTACTGTCTACTGTACGAGTCCATGCTGGGATCCATCTTACACGCTCGTGATAAATGGCTTAAACCAGGTGCTGCCATTCTCCCAGACACTGCTGAAATGGTAATATATATTAGGAACCACACTATATATATTTTAGAGAAGGTTCAATCATATTAAAATTGTGTTAAAAAAATTATCAGTACTTCGGTGTATGTGTGTTTGTCCATGTTTCTATATCTATAGATAGATGGATGTACATGCATGTTCATATGCTGTGTGTGTGTGTGTGTCGATATGCATACATATACATAGCTTTATCTTCAGCGCTGGCCTATGTCGTGATTTATTATGCATGTATAAGTGAATAACATGACATGTTTAGTATCTATTTGTTTGTGTAATCTCTCTCACACACACGCACGCGCAGGCGCATGATATTCACATACGAGCATGCAGATATACACACATCTTGATTGTAAATTTTATGTATTGTGCAGCATGTAGCTGGGTTTGGCAAAGGTGGTACAAGCCTTGGTTCTGGGAAGACGTTTATGGTTTTAGTATGCAACATATTGGCAAGGAAGTCAATAAACACGCTGCTGAAACACCTATAATAGATGTTGTTGAAGCTAAAGATATTGTTACAGATTCATGCTTAATCCAGGTAAACATAATATATATTATAGTTCTCTTCTCACACACACGCACGCATATTTGCTACATTTTGTGTTGCACAAGCTATAAGATGTATTATAGTATGGTTCCCTATTATAGGTTATTAATATAACACTGATCACTGGAACATGCATAGTTCACAAGCTATAAGATGGGTTCTTATTATAGGTTATAATATAACACTGATCACTGGAACATGCATAGTTCACATGTAATTTGAAAATTCACTCGTGTTTAACATTTACATTATATGACATTAATATGCTATGTGCATGTATGGTATTGTATGGATGTGGCATAAATATGTAATCCACAACACAAACTTGTTAAGTTTCATATTTCATAACGCTGTTACATAGTGAAGTTCAAAATGTGTGTGTGTGTGTGTGTGTAGAGAGAGAGAGAGAGAGAGAGAGTTGATTATTGATAGTACTGTTTCTTATCGATTTCAGAGGTTTGATATTGTTACTATGAAAGCCGAGGACGTTGATTTCACTGCAATTTTGAGCTCACACCACGCACAGGTATTGCCATTTATTTATTATATCATATATTATATTTAATATTTATCGGTTTTGTTTTATATTTATGTAATAGATGGAAAAACGTGGTGTTACGGGGTGGTGGTTTGGTTTGACGTTGGTTTCACGGAGAGGTTTTGCAAACAGGAACCCGTTGTATTATCTACTTCACCATATTCTCCAAGCACACATTGGTCCCAGACAATACTCACTTTCAAAGAGCCTATTGCATTGTCTCTGAGGGAGGTTGGGACAAATTCTGCTCCTTTAGGTACGTGTGTCTGTGTCTGTGTGTGGTATGTGTATAATATGCTTGTTGTATATGTGATCTGTATTGTTGTTGTCTGTACGTGTATATAAATGTTTGGATACATGTATCGATAATTAATATTACGTGTATGGAAAGTATGTACTACTATTTCTTACTGACTGTGGTACGGATGGTGTTGGTGTAGGTACGGAAGCAATCCTGTGTACGCACTTAAGGGGAGGATTAGCATTGCCAGGAGTTTTAAACACCGGAGTATTGATGTGTCTTTGGAGGCTAACGCCGTTGGTTATAATGGAGCTGCTGTGACGCTGCCCATTCAGATTTTTGCAATCTAATTGAGAGGTTTCACATACATTTTAGAAATTGTTATTAAGTATATACACACAGTGCATACATATTAAACATATCCATGTTATGCACATGAATTAATCTTATGCATATTTGAATATTTTATATATCAATTTACACATTATGCATTACTAGTATTTACAAAGTTGTGACATTCTTAACACATACATGCATACATACAGGTTTGTGTACATAGATATTATTTATATGAATATATACATGTATCGGTGAGAATGAATTCTTTAAGATACCCTTGTGTTTATTGACAAGTGTAAAATGTTTGAGGATCGGTTTACCTTTTTAAATACTTTGAAATTTGTTTTTGATTAGGATTCTTTCTTTAACGCCTTTTATAAGTGGTATGTATATTTGATATATACTATATATAAGATAATTAAATATATAAATGAAACCTAAAGAAGTCTATTATTAGGACTTTATGCACTAAAACGACGGTTAACATGTACACTTCAATAAAATGAGTTTTTTGAAGATATGCTAGAACATTGCACTCACGACGAGTTATATGAGTGGATCCAAGTCCTTTAAGTACACATGCACCTTATATAAATAGTATCTCCCTTTTGTGGTAGTAATGATGATAAGAATTAGCCTTAAATTTTATTTAATAATTTCTACTAATAAAAAGTTAAAGTATTCTAATAATTTTTGCTAATTTAAATATCTTAAGCTTCCTTAAAAGTATTAAAAAAGTTCTACTGAACACCCTCATCCGTCAGCATGATTGCCTTCGCTGCTCATTCAAAGCTAGTTGTCGAGTCTCAGATTGTTTAAGGCCTCCAATGCACAAGTCGCTTCTCTCGTTGTCTAGGTCTATGCCGTCGTTGTGCCATGCTCCTCCTCCCTACGGGGCTGGAGTTGCCCATGTGTGGTTGTAGTGGTGCATTGGGGGGTTCCTTCTTGTCTAACTTCCCTTGCTTCTCTTTGGTCAGGTCCTCCATCCACCTCCTTGGCGGGGCATTGCTCCCTGCTCGCTAGTCGTAAGGTCTTCCCAACACTTCTCGTGGGCTTTCTTGGCTGACCTCCACCTAGCCTTGAGTAGGGCGTGCACTTAGCTCGCCTTTGTCATTAGGTTGTGGCACCATTTTACCATAAGGCTAGTCGCCTACCTCCTTCTTTATCACCCGCTTGGGGATCTCCAGGAAAAGACATTGGGTTTCTAGGCCTTCTTCTGTTCTTTGCCCTATGATGGGCCTACTCCTGCCAAGGGTGTCACTTGTGCCATCTCGAGCAAGTTGTCGGGTGGATATGTGGCACCTCTTTGCCGGAGCATGTCTCATCCTAGCCTTCAGTGCATCTGGTATTATGAAACCTCTAGTGATTCTGCCCATCTCCACGAATCACGTCTCCTTGCTGCTACTCTGGCTAGTAATGTGGTCCATCTTGCGACCTTGTTATCCCTTTATGGTCACCAATTTTGCTTGCCGTGCTTGGGCCAAACAATTGACCTAAGAGAATGTTGTTGTCACGGTCGCCTAACTTCCCATCGCCAGGGATCATCCGGGTTCCGATAGGAGGTGTATGTCCCTCTTTGCTGAATGGTTGCTAGGTAAGGTGAAGGTCCGTAAGGTCAACTTAGGAAGATGGAATGCTAAGGGCAATGCCGGGTGTGACCCCTTTGGGAATGGATACATGGCTTGGCAGCATTGGAGATGGGAAACTCTTGGGCACACACCGCCTCTAAGGTCCATCATATATGATGATAGGTGCTATGGTGACATCACGGGGAAGGTAGATCTATTGATATGCATAAAGGGAAGAAAATAAGAGATATATAATATATAAAGGAGCAAACTACAAACACAAGTATACTTTCTTTCTCACTCTCTCAGTGTGGCACTCCTCTTACCCGCGAGTTCCTTCCTCGCTCCGACCTATCTCCTTATATACCTTGAAGTCTTTACAACACGTGGCCCAATCAGTGGGAGTTAAACATGTTGTCTTAAAAGTAATAAAAAATATGATTTCTACATTAAAGAAATATTCAATCTTATGTACAACTAAATCAATTTCTAGGTGTGCAGCTGCATTAAGTAGATGATTCTCCATGTGTCGTTCCTCATGATGGCTTACCACCGCTACCTCCTACTTAAGTTATTCATACCTTAAGTCGATGCGGTCTTCCTACTGACTTTTCATGGTTGACCTCCCGTTCTTCAGTTACGACTTGTGCCAATACCTATCATGTTGATTGCTTGAATGTCCGAACCCTGGATGGTGACAATTGAAAACCTTAAGAAATATGAACATAAGAGGAGCCAAATTCACCTCACTTAACATGTGATGATAATGTTTCAACATTGTTAAATTATGAATAGCATTTGCATTCCAACACAAAAACCTTTAGTGTCTTTGAATTGTTTTTAAATATCAAGTTTGAATGATCTTATTAACCTTAGAGACAAACACAAAATAATCTTTAGCTCACACATAATGTAATGCAAATATCTCATGGAGTTCTTCTTTATATATGTTAAATAGACTAGCATCCTAATCAGCATTATGCATGATCAGTTTTTACCACTTTCAAACACTCTTTTATTACTCTGAAATACTTGAGTGACCTCAAACGAATGGCCAGCATGCTACTTTAACTATGTAAGACATGAGAAAGTGAACAATGTTAATTCAAAAGGCTTACCAGATGATGGTGCTCAATGGAGTGCATAGTACATTCTTCGGTGAGAAGAGATTTTGTTTATTCACTATATCAAAAGCCCATTGAATGTGCTTGACATAATATGCAAAGTTATTGTGTGCAAACTGTTGGGGAAGAATATGAAAGCATTTAATGCTGTTGCAAAAGACAATTTGGTGTTAAGTATAGTGTGATGATAAGACTAACTAGTTTGAGTAAAATTTTTACAATGAAACATTGCCACACCACATATACATTATTAAATGTCTAAAAAATAAAACTGAGAGACACAATAACCCAAACTTTATTAGTTGAAACAAGTATGTGTTAATTTAAAATAATGCAAGCACATTTGGAAGCATGCTTAACAAATGTTATCAATTAAAGATTGAACAATTATAATAATAAACATAAAATTAAAAAACATATCCTATGACGAGACAGAAGTTTATTATATATCATAACAATCAATCTCTAATCAAATAAAATAAATTTGAAAACATGCGACAATATGTAAGTTTTAAAAGAGTTATTCATTATAAATTCAAAAATACATTAGTATCTTGGAATTACATAAACGAGGTTAATTTTGAATTTAAAAAGTCATATAATACTATATATTATTTATGATGTTGTTAGCATGAACTTAACATAAGAAATGACACACTACATATAATGTTTGTTGTGGATACTTTTAATAAAGTTGAGTTGATAAAGTATCTACAAATCACAAGTATACTTTATGAAAAAAATATAAAAACAACATATATGAGAAATTTTTGAGTAATTATTGTGAGAATAAATTAAAAAAAGAAAGACTATATTATGAACAAGGGTAACAGACGATTAAAATAACTAATTAGGATGGATATGACTAACAGATGGTTAGGATGGATATGATTAACAAATGGTTAGGATGGATATGACTAACAGATGGTTAGGATAATTTTATAGAATATTCACATGCACTTAAGTAGTGGGAGAATGAAATTAATGGCGTGTACATAAGGCATGTTGATGGACAAAACTTGTTTTGGTAGCCACATAAATGAATTCGGGATTACTTATTAAATGAAAATGATCATAATTGAATTCATCTTCAATAATGCATACAAGAACACAGTTTTCAACCTCCTCACTCATCAATTCTTTAATAATACTTAAGGCAGGTAACAATGCTATCATACAAGATGTAACGATTAATAAGAAAAATTAATTTAAATGTAATAATTATTCAAACTTATTTATGAGAGAAACATCTCACCATCCGCACATAAATATAACACCTACACATGGTTAGAATGGATATGACTACAAAATGATTATAATAACTAATGTATAAATATAGATGAAGGGTGTAAAAAAGGATATCCCATGTTCATTATTATATTTTATTATTATCACGTTGAAAACACGAGTGTATTTTGTGAGCAATACTATGTGTATTGTTGCCACGATGAGATTCGTAGCAGTATTACGTGTTGGTCACTATGTGTGCAACACTATGTGGGGTTAGCCATGCTTACCCTGTGTAGATTTAGGAGTTTTGTGTGGATTGGATTGGAAGTTATTGATAATGCGTTAGCGAGAATTTTAGACGTTTAACAGTGTATTGGCCCAAGAACTCTTCAAGAGTCACTAAAAAATAATATTCCTTTTAAGTTACACAACGCTATTTTGTCACGGTTGTTATCTTTACTCAAAACTACAGCTAATCTATATTTAATATATTATTTCATACAAAAATGATTATATTAGTCTGCAGTTAAATATTAATCGACTATAATATACAGTATAGTATGTCAACTATAATATAGTATAGTCCTTTAGAACAACTATTTATTAAGTTTATTATTTTGGATTTTATTATATACACATATCAAATTTAAAACTGACTACGGATGCTCATGATATGTAAAATTGGCTTAGGCAAGATATTGATTTCTTCTCGAAAGAGAAAGATTATTCGAATAAAAAAATTAACGAAAGATAATATATATTATATAATCGAAGGACTTTGGAAATAATCCAAAAAGAAAAAACACATCTACAATAAATAGATTAAAATATTTATTTAGCATCTAAGTTTACTTTGATTGAGTCTTAATACTAGTTCAACCTCTCTAGGATAATAATAAAATCTTAATTGAATTAATCAAATGTATTATTAAGTTAACAATATTATTTTAGTATTGTTAAATAAGGGTCCAAAGGTTTAATCAAATATATAAGACTCACATGCTGAAAGTCATAAATCATCTAGTTAAAGAGTTTAAAACTTTGTCTATAGTGTACGCTTTGTGACAAATTTCCAAAACATGTTGAGTATATTAGTGCTGTTTTTTAGTACTTTAATTGTTGGTGTTGCTGCTATTTCAATTAATTATGATGCATCAGTGTTACTGACTATTAAAGATAAATTAGGTAGAGATTCCAAAGCCTTAACAAGTTGGAATACTAGCATGGAATTAAAATCATGGAAAGGTGTCAACTGGCAACAGCAGAGAGTGCAAGAACTTTACTTAAACAATTCTGAATTGTCTGGTAAGCTTTGGCCATTTTGGTGCGATCTTCCATCTCTTAAAGTTCTCAATCTTTCTAGCAACAATCTAAGTGGCACACCCTTGTCATCCTGGTGTGCCACCCTTTCATCCAGCTTGCAAGTTGTTGATCTCTCAAATAATTCATTTTCTGGTGAATTATCTAATTTCATGAACAGTAGCACTTTGCAGAGCTTTATTAGTAACAACTCATTTTCTGGAGATTTGCCAAGCAGTATATCCGACTTGTATAATCTAATGTGGCTAGACATTTCTTTTAACGACTTTACCATGCAAAAACCAAGTCAATTGGGCCATCTTCGCAATTTAATCTATTTTAATGCCATGTCTAACCCTTTGAATAATACTCTTCAGATCTTAAAACCAAGGATTTCCAGCTTTGAAATACCTCAATCTTTCTGAGTGTCAACTTCAAGGTTCCATTCCAGATAATATATGTGATATTCATTCACTAGTTCAGCTTTACATCCATTGCAACAAACTCGTTGGCATACCAGAATGTTTGGGTAATTTAAAAAACCTTCAGGTAATATCCTAGTAATCTTTTATGCATAATAAATATTAATTATGAATTATTTTATACAGGAGCTTGACATTAGTAACAATTCATTTTCTGGAGAGGTACCAAACAGCATATCCAAGTTATATAACTTAACATGGCTAGAGATTTATTTGAATAATTTTACCATGCAAAGACCAAGTAATTTGGGACATCTCCCCAAATTAATCTATTTCTCTGCCGGAGCTAATCCTTTGAATAATACGCTTCATATTTTGTTTAAAACCAAAGGATTTCCAGCGTTAAAATACCTTTATCTTTGAGTGTCAACTTCAAGGTTCTATTCCAAGTAATATGCAATATTCGTTCATTGGTTGAGCTTTACATATGGGGCAACAAACTTGTTGGTAGAATACCAGAATGCATGGGCAATATCAAAAATCTTCAGGTAAAGCATTTAAATGAAACTTTTGTATAGAAATAATCTTGTGCATTTACAGACTTTCCCTTAGTACTAATGGACTTACTGGAACAATTCCAAAGTCTCTGGGGAACTTAAAGAACCTCGAGCTGCTGTACTTAAGTAATAACAGCCTTTCCGGAACTATACCAGAGAGTTTGGGGATCTAAACAAGCTCGAGCGTTGGATTTGGGTGAGAACAAGCTTACTGGCAATATACCCGACCGACTGTTAAATCTGGCTCATTTGAAAGATTTAACTCTGCAGTATAATAAGCTCTCAGGTGGATTATCCTCTGATATATCCAATTTAACAAGCTTGCAGGTATTGTCATTAAGTCAGAACTCTCTGCATGGTAGAATTCCAAATACCATTGGTAATTTGTCCAACCTTGTGTCTTTGACATTGGACAGTAATGAGTTCAGTGGCAGTCTCCCTGATAGTATTTCTGGTACAATCCAGCATATATCTTGATAATAACAGCTTAAGTGGACCAATCCCAAACAGTTTAGCACCTCAGCTATGCTCTTCGGCACAAATAATATCCTTTGGTTACAACAATCTTAAATCGACTATTCCTGCATGGTTTGCCAACTGTAGTAAGTTATGGTCATTTTCTTTGCATGGTAATAATTTCCATGGAACTATACCACGAGAACTTGGCAACCTGTCTCTTTATCAAAATCTTAACGTATTCCGACAAAGAAGAAAAATTACTTGCGACGTTGCGATTTCAATCCTTGTGAATTCTGACATCAATGGTCCTGCATATGACATTAATCAATTTAAACTCAGCTTGATTTAGGCAACTTGTTAAGTGGTAATATACCGCGGAACTTGGAAAACTTGTAAGTTTACAAATATTAATGCTTGGCAACAATAAGCTCTCTGGTTCCATCCCTCCTCAGCTTGCAAATGCAGTTTCACTACTTTATTTGACATAGCTAATAACAGCTTAGTGGGTAATATTCCAGAAGAGTTTGCGACTCTGAGCTTTCTCACAGTTTTCAACGTATCTCACAACAATCTCACCGGGTCCATTCCCAGTGGAGGCCAACTTCCCACGCTAGATGCTTCTTGGTTTGAAGGAAATCCAGGTCTTTGTGGGCTCCCACTCAACAGAACGTGTAACTTCCCACCCCAACTATTTCAGTTGTTGAAAACAGTGATAACGCTACCATTTTTACGGTTGTTAATGGGTTTGTTATGGGACTTGCAGTTGCTTTCTTACCGGGGTGTTGGGAGGCTATTTCTACTTGGTGTTAAATATATTAACAAGTATTTAAAAACGATCGTATTTTACAGAATCAAAGTTCAACATATGGGAGCTCATCATCTTCTTCTCAGAGTACAAACTTTGAAAGGGTGGAATAAACACATGCACTTCCGTTTGTATGTTTATGATTTGGTTTGTAATATTAGTAATAGATTTTATTTAAAGGCTACATTTATTTACTTTGAATGCAAGAAACAAAAACTTGTTAGTAACATGAAACTTGACCACCCCATCGTAGAAAAAGAACCCCTATTTAACATCTTGCGGGCCAATTTTGCAATTATTAATAGTCATCTTATTTATTAATAATAATATAATTATAATTACAAAATGTAATTTATAGTAATGTGTATGTGTCAGAATGGTGTGGTAGTGGTGGTGGTCGTAGGTGTGTCTGTGTTTCTGAGTGATCTCATGTCTATATGGTGATGGTTGTTTGGAGGAAAGTGTTGTGAAGCCTGTTTTTTTTTCTTTTTCTTTTTGTTTGCGAATGTTAATCCTCTAAATCAAACATTAAGGCGAATATTCTTGAATTTCCTATTAAATTATACCACATTGTATAATGTTCAGTGAAATTATTTTTTTATATCCACACACTTTTATACACATAGATGTCGTTATTGGTGCTCAAAGGGCGTTCACTATAGAAAAAGAGGCATATAGCACATCATGGGTGTGTCAATCGTTTAATAATATATTTAGTGTTATCCCAACCCACGTCTAGTGCGGAAATATATGGGACCACAGAATATTGTGCGGTATTTTTTGTTCGTTTAATAAATCTATATAAAGTGTTAATAAATCTATAAAGTTAGTTTCAATCGATAGGAGATTAATATAAAAATAAGAATAAGCTTTGTTATCAAGTGAGACCAAATTAAGGAGTTGTTGTGTTGTTGATGAAAACGATATAGTTCGACAGTATAAATAAGAATTTCTATATTAATTATAGGCACAAATTGTTTCTTTTATTCCATGACAATGAAATAATTTTAGTTATCCCCTTGGACGAACGGCTAGGATCCAACAGGTGTCCTTCCAGATTGAACATCTCCTTACGGAGCTCATCCTGTTTTTCAACCTAAGTCTATATATAAAAATGTACAGAGTCAAACAACCGGCAAAGAGCAGTCATCGTATATACCCAACTTGTAACTTGCTTATCTTATCGACTGGAATTGTATATTTTACTGCAAAGTACCAAGAGTTCCCACACACGCTTCACGTGTGTTTATAAACTCATACCTGTTCTTTGCCTTGTAGTTTATTCTCAAATGTTATTGTGGCCAATTGATGGGTTAGAATGAATGAATTACTAGCTAACGGTCATTAACATAAATTATGACTCAGATGTCTAGGATCAATGATAATTAAAACTCGGCACGAACCAAGGTGAACGTAATGTTGCATTTGTAGATTTTAGCTTTTGACACACAATATCCTATTAATATAAAATTTGAGTTTGGGTTTTTCAATGGCCAGTGACGACAAAGATAAACAGGGGCGTATACGCCTGTACATGTATGTGTGGTGTGGCATCTTCTCATACCTTAGGTGATAATAAAATACAAAGTGTTCCCGTATTTCACGCAGTTGTCACGAAACTTAAACTGGTAGTATAAATTGGGCCTTTTTTCTTTATACTTTGTTCCACGAGAATTGAAAGGTTTCTAGGTGGGTTTCTGCACAAAGGAAAGGTAAAGGAGGATTGATTCGGCCAAGAAGCATAGAAAGAATACGCCGTCCACGCTAGAAGCTCTTAATCGCATAAAGCAAGAGACAGCATCTGAACTTCCCAATGACATACATGAGGATGGCAAGAAACTCGTTACGAAAAGTGATGAACTTCCCAATGACATACATCAGGATATAAAAAGTGATGGTTGCTCCCAGACAGTTGCACAACAAGGTAAAGGGATCAATGAGCCAAGCACCACCAAGAGATTACAAAAACCACCTACGAGTCTCAGAATTTATGCAGTCACCTGGAACATGAATGGGAAGGTAATTTTAACCGGTTTCTCTTGTTCAAACACACACACCTTTCTCCTTTTGCAGATTGCACAGAAATCACTTCCGAAGCTTCTTGATATGATTTTATGTGATTGGCTTACAAGAATCACCAATTTCTGCACCCAGACGTATATTACGGCCATTCTTGGTCGGCAGTATAGGTAAAGTCTCTATAGATGGCGTGAGTATGTTTCTCTCTATAAGTCAATTCTTTATCGATCATCTTCTGACTTATTGCAGTCTACTTATCTTTTTTCTTCTGCAGCCTAGTGGCAAAGTCGGCTATCGGATCCTTGCAACTATACGTGTCTGGGAAATCTTCGCTGCAGCCCTACATTTCAGGTAGATTCTTATAAACTCTCTTAAATAACATATAGGCAAGAGACTTAACAAACTGAAATTTTCCGGTTTGGGAGATGTCATAGGCAGGCAAAAGGGCACGGCGTTACATCGTCATTCAGTGTTTGCGAGACATCCTTTCTTTTATCTCTTCACATTTCGCAGATGAGAAGCTCTCTCTCTCTCTCAAAGAAAAGCTAACAATGTGTGCTTTCTTGCAGCTCATGAGAAGATCAAGGAAAGAAATCTGCAGTATTGCAAGCTTGAGAAAAGATATTCACCAGACCATAAACTCCTGTATTGGAAATGCACCAGTTCGATCTGATTCCTGGACATTTAACAAAAAATACAAATGGAAACTCAGTAGATGAATCGGATGTGTGGTTTGGCTTGGCGATTCCAACATAGAATTAAACGTGATAAATATTCTTTTGGTATCAATTGGTTACCTAGAAGATTTAGCTTAAGAAAACGACTTAACAAGTCCTCTGCTGCCTGTAGCTCTGTGGAGAAGAGATAACTATTTTAATGGGGAGTCCCCACGGCTTGGCCCATGGGCCTAGAATATATTAGATTCGTCGTTGAATATTTCCTGCTCACCAAAAATTCACAAGTGATGCAATGAATGATAAAACTTACCTTTTAAAAAACCTTTTTATATTTAAAGAAAAGAATATTCTTTGGTCAGCACTATATTATTCAAAGGAATATTTTTTTTATTATTCAGATATATGTCAGAATATCTTACACTACTGCTGGAAATTAAATTATTACACACAAGAAATATGTACATATTTTATTAGACGAAACCTAATTATAAGTTCTTCTTCTTCCTTAGCATTACAACAATCCTTATTCCTTGTTATGTTCTTCATGCAATGGCTTTAAATCCATATCTCCTTCAGCTTGATGCCATTTGATATTCTAACTTTGGCTAACCTCACTAGTTCAAAGATTCTTTTTTAACCTAAAATGTTTTTGCAGGGTCTATAGATGCAATAAAGTGATGATCATGTCCCTAATCAATAACCCAAATGAGGTCACCCTATCTTGTTAACCGCTCGATACTCTTTGGTTATAATGAAAGCCTGCAATGTTCAAGTTTAAGTTAGCATGAAATATTAAACATGTTATATTACCATGATTCTTGATAATGGTTGGAAGTATTCATGAGGATGATGCTGCCTAATTGAAGTGGATTCACTACTACAGGATTTTTAGATACTTGAAATAAGAACATCACCAATAAAGATTCTTAAAAAGGTAACAAGTAAATTGAAAAAAGAACTAAGTAGTACCTTCATTGTGTGTTAATATCCCAACCTCATCCATATTAACACTCGTCCATGATAAACATAACATGTTGTAGCAAGTTTCAAGCCAATAACTTCAGCTGCCTATGCACCTCCTCTCAAAATCGTGTCTATGAATTTGGGTGTAGCGCTCGTTGATGAGAAACCTCAACCTTTTATATGCCTCCTACTGCTCCACTTCTTGTCAAAGAATGACTTAACATCTCCTCAATGTTGCAGACAGCCAAGTTTATCATATGTCCCATAACTCAATGCAAATACTGGAATGTATAACATAAGATCATCCTTGATGTCAATGGTCCCAACAGTTGGCATAACCTCCTGGAGCAATAGCAACGGCAGTGGAGGTGTCAATCCTAAAGAGGTACCAACTATTGTAGATGTATCGACCCCTTTGCTTGAGTGGAAATCTGCTTTTCGCTTCATTTTTAGTGCACCCTCCACCTCCTTTGGTTGCCACAACAATGATGGTAAGTAAGTGCTGACATGCTGCATGTGTAGGGTTGCCACTTCTCCCTCCAGGAAGTCCAACCATAATGGGACGTACTATTGCTTGAATGGGGTTAGGGAAGAAGTCTTCTTGCTCCACATGTGAGGAGAATTAGTATGGTCCTGAAAGAGCTTCATGGTGGTGCTGAGTGCAAATTGTTGTGATTCATAAAACCTACAATAAAGCTTAGAGTGGCCTAATTAAATAAACCAACATACTTCTAAATCATCCTTCTAATCGATTCCTTTCACTTAAAGAATTCCCTTGGCTCTATAGAAAAGGTGAATAAACACACTCTAGCATGGACTAGAACATTAACATCTTGCATTTAGCACACATGTCGTTGAACCAGGTGCAAAATTGTTCTTTACTACTAAGGTTGTCACTGTCTTAAGTAAGTTCTCTATGATATCCACGGCCTCATCTCGAACTACTCTTTAATATAGATCTATTGTGAACTACTTCAACCACTCCTTATCTTGTACTTCATGCAAGTCTAGTGTTTGTTGCTCATCTTTTTGGTTTAATTGGCCAAGTTTGTTCAGGTACCATATCTGCAACTCGTTTATGATACGGGCTCTAGATAGTGCATATATCTTCTCAAGCTCTATCCACCAACATTGGCTATGAGGGATGTTAGTGACCCTCTGGAACCAATTGTTGCCCAATGCCGAATATATGATATTAAGGAACTTCATCATTCGCTTGTCGTGCTTCTTATAAACTTGTTGCTTAGCTTTGGCCTTTGCTCTTCTGTTCCCTTTGGAGTGCTTCACATCTTTGTCAAGGTCCTCCTCAATCTCATTCTGTAAATGAATACGCATTGTAAGTCCAATAAAGGAAATAAATTTAATTACCTTAAATATGATTTTTGCATAGATCAGATTCGGAAAGGATGTTGTGCGACTTGCTTGTTGCACTTTTTCTCCATTGTGAATGTTTTTGCGGTTTTGTCTCGCTCAATGATGAAGCTAAGATCTTAGAGGTACCTTCCACGCTAGCACAACATGTCTTTACTATCAGTAAGAGATGTGGTAGTGTGGTCTAAACGGAAGTGGTGGAAGAATTACAATAAGTAAATTAGTACACACCATGGACACAAACTTAATTAGTTATTTATTGATTGCTTGAACATAGTGACAAGCTGGAGATCATTTGCATCAAATTTCTAAATAAAATTAGTCAGACCCGAACAATCCATTGCTTTCTCTCCTCCTCTGTTGCCTCCATGTACAACCTTTGGTTACCATCCCATGATGTAAAGAACTTCATAAAGAGTAGAGGACACCATGCATGGAACTTGGGATCTACCAAGTCGCTTTAAAAAAACTTAGTAAAGCAAGCATGTCCGAATCCTTAGTTATCTCAAAAAAATCTTCTCCATTATCTCAAGTAAATTTTCCTTAGTGATTGGTTTACCAACTAAAATGATAAATTGAGTAGTATTGCAAAGGTATCCGCTTGTCCACTTGAAACTATCATGAGTTGGTCCAAGTCCTCTAGGTTTATGTGACATACCACTTTGTTAAAATGGAGCTGCACACTGCACATCTGGAGGATCTCCCAAGTCATTGATAGAAATATGTTAAAGCTGGCTAGTTGAACTCTCTACTTGTAAACTAACTGAAATGATGTACACCTCTTTTTCCTTCTTTGTACTCCCTTCGCTTTCTTCTTCTTTGAAGACTTATGTCATGTGTCCTACCATGGGCCCTATTTTGACCAATCGACCTAGTGACCTGTGATGCCGTGACATCTCTTGCTTCAACATCACTCTCTTTTACATCCGCATTGACTACTACCACTCTGAACTCTAGCAATTTAGCAGGTATGAAGATACCATCACACATGTCAGCAAGGTGTTATTGATCATTTGTTGTTGTTAATGAAATAGGTACCTTAGTTAATTACGACACTACAAATAAGGCTAGGGCACTCCAAGGCTATGTCCATAGCAGAGCTACGCTAACCTTGCCCTTGCATTGTGCTTATAAAAGCTGCTTTTGCCTTTGCTTTACGCTTGGACGATTCATGATCTTTCTTCTCTTGTAACAATTGAGAAGCTCTATTTACATTCTTACAAAATATAAAAAAATAAACAAAGTCCCACTAGGGAAGATAATGTTGAACACTCCAGTTGGTGAACACCTGGAAAAAGTTACCAACGACCGAACACCCAGTTGGTGGATATAGATTGTTCACACACGATGGGTTATTTCTGAACCTCCAAGTCAGCACCAAACAAAAAGGGGCTACATAAGAAAAAGTAGCTCTAAGTATAGAGGGTGTATAATAGTGACTAGGGAGGTGTTGCTGAACTTCTCAGTCTGTGCCAAATAAGAGATTTATATATGCAACATCTATTTCGGACTGGGGGCGATATTGCCGCCACTCCCAGTGGGCACCAAACAAGAAATAAATATCGATACACATACATATATAAATGTTTCCTTGGCAGTTTTTATTTCTTGCGGGGATGCATTGTATTTGAGACCCAGTATTTGATAATGGTCGCATCTTTAACAATGGATAGAGCTCATCCTCCTTCCTATCAGAATCCCCCGGAAGAACCCTAAAAAGAGAGCATCTAGATATTGAAAACTCTAGGGTTCTTGAGCAGAATGGGGCTAGAGGAGAGAACGAGCTCAAGCGAGGACGACGGGGAAGAAGGCGGTGGCTGGGAGGATTGGACGGATGATGCTCGCGGCGATCGAGCGCGGCAAAATGCTTGCTTTGTGGCAATGTGAGTGATTCTGCGGAGGAAGCATTTGTGCATTGCTCGAGCATGGATTCGATTTCAATTCCTTCGTGTTCAATTACGCTGGATTTCTACGCTTTCGTCTCCTGAATTATATACGCTCTGAGGTACACGATTGTGTAATGGGTGTGTTTAAGATTGTGTACTGGAATGATATCTGTGTGTGTGTTTTGACTTGTTATTCAAATAGAAGTTGAAATGTGCTGAATGTATTGTTATTCCGTTACATATATGTATATTGGCTTATAAACATCAATACGTACGTACATATGTATATTGGCTTATAAACATCAATACGTACGTACATACATTCATTTGTATATCTAAGCTGTCAACTATGTACATGCCCTGAAACTGCATGCGTTGCTTCTATGATAGGGAATGTGTGTGGTGTCGTGTGTGTGTGATACGAAATTGTGTAATGTCAGATAAGACTGCACAAATTTATATGTTTACATATGTATGTATGTATAGTTATACATATATGATATATAAACATATAGATTTATTTGTATATGTCAATTATTTTGAAGCATGTGAAATGCTACTATGATAGAGAATTTTTTATGCGTTTTTTCTGTTATGTGTGTCCATGTCTACTCCTGTGTGATTTGTGCTGTATTTGTTCACCTATATGCAGAAATCACTATATTTAAGATAATAATACACTGTTTCATACTTTCTTACAAGTGATATGTGTATGTGTGTGAGTGCGTGTACTTATTTAAGTATGCATGACGGGCCGTATTCTATATATAAACTTACCTACATCAGTTGTATATCTAAGCTGTCAAGTATGTACACGCTCATCAAGTATGACACGCACTGAAACTAGCCCCGAGCTGGCCCAGCCACGCACCGAAACTATTGCCGCTAGGATAGGGAAATTTGTTATGCATTTCTTTTATTTATGCATCTGTATGTTCCATTTGTTCACAAACGCTTATGTTAAGTGTATGATACGCACAGAATATGTGTAAACATGTGATACAGACTGTTATACAGACAAACATACATACATAATTTACATAAAAAAAAAAAACTACTCCTATGTATTCTGTCGTTCATGCTAAAGCCATGCGTTTGTTCCTTATAGAATCTTTTCTAGTAACGAATGGTATGTGATATGGTTTGTACTGCATTTTGTATTATTTGTAATGCTATAACTGTTTATTTAGGTGGCAAGCAAAAGGTGTTGGAACTGTGGCGCGCATTTAACAGCGACAAAGAATTCTTCTCTGCCTGTTGTTTCGGAGCATTGGAAGGATGATAAGTATTTAACTCCTTTTCTGGAGAATGATCCATTACTATACAGCTTCGATGAAGACGTTGAAGGTGTGTGTGTGTATGTATACGTATTGCACACAGAGATACACGTATGATATAGAACAATCCCATTTTGTGTGTGCGTGTATTTGTGCTTCTGTGCAGCATATTTACACATTATATGTATTCAAATGCATGTATACATACCTACGTAATACATTTGCCTTGAGTCTGTATGTAAGCTTACAGGACATAATAAAACACTAATGACTTAATTTTGCACATAGCGTTACAAATTATTAATATACGTGTCCGTTGTGTGTGTGTAAATACTGGGGCAAGTGATTCTACACAGACATGGATACCGATGCTGGAGGTAATAATCAGGAGGTTCACGTTATCAATAGGTGCATATTTTCATTTTATGTATTGTGTGTGAGATATAATTATGTTTATATATATTATTATGTCCATATTCTGAAAATTTTGTTCTACGATTATGACAGAGAAGAACTCATGAATGAGATAGCTGATTTGAACATAGAAGTCTCGAATCTTCAAATACACCGATGGAATCTTCAAGTGAAGTGGTAAATAATTTACCCAATGAGAAGAAGGGAAAAGTCACCTTTGGGAGCGTGGTAAAGGAAGAAATACGCAGTGTGAACAGTAAGTATTTTAGCTCTTATGGCGAGTATGGCATCCACAGAGAAATGCTTGGCGATAAAGTGAGTGGCATATCATACATCATAGTATATATATATATATATATATATATATATAGAGAGAGAGAGAGAGAGAGAGAGAGAGAGAGAGAGAGAGAGAGAGAGACACTACACTTTGCACCAATATATACCTAATCAATAATGGTTATTATGTTTATACAGTACGAGTGTGCATGTTCAGACTGTTATTCTGTTTTGCTTGCTATGTACTATGTATATATGTGTACCTACATTTATTACGTGCATGTTGTTTAATGTCATAGTTTTCAGTAAGGACAGAGGCATATCAGAGGGCTATTATGAATAATCCGACTCTTTTGAAGAATGCCATTGTTATGGATATCGGCTGTGGAACAGGAATTCTTAGGTAGAATTCATGTAGTCTTATCCTATTAATTGTATATAAACGTGTTTGTGTATATATACACACATGTACATATATACGTGTGTGTGGGTGTGTATTTATGTATGTGTTTGCAGCTTGTTTGCGGCAAAGGCTGGTTCCGAAGGTTATTGCTGTAGATGGAAGTGAAAAGATGGCTGTGGTTGCACGGGAAGTATCATATGTTCTTACATGTGAATGCATATAAGTGTGTATATGTTTATATCATACAATATCTGCATATGAATATATACACTGCCATATTGAACTTATATGTTCTCTCTGCTTCACAGTTTACATGTTGTGCTTATTGATGTGTGTGTGTGCGCGTGCGTGTGGCATCTTTCTCTGTATGCATACAAATTTTAATGCATATGTATATACGTCACGACTCTGCTTTAGTATTTATGTATCTACTCACATGCATCTACATTTAAGGCGTATGAAATATATTTTATCATACATGCGTTGTATATACATGTATATATAATGTTAGTACAAGAAAAAATTATGATATTGTTGAAATTCAAAATTGTAAGATATAGCCAATTTCTTTTCATATTTGATGTATGGATCTCTTCACACACACACACACACATTTAATATAATAATCCCGTTTATCTGACAGGCCGCTAGAGAGAACGGGTATATACACGATGATACAAACAACAACGTAATAGAGGTCGTGAGAGGGATGATTGAGGAATTAGATCAATCTCTGCCGTTCGATTCACACAGCGTTGATGTGATAATCAGCGAATGGATGGTTACTGTCTACTGTACGAGTCCATGCTGGGATCCATCACACGCTCGTGATAAATGGCTTAAACCAGGTGCTGCCATTCTCCCAGACACTGCTGAAATGGTAATATATATTAGGAACCACACTATATATATTAGGAACCACACTATATATATTTTAGAGAAGGTTCAATCATATTAAAATTGTGTTAAAAAATTATCAGTACTTGGCGGTGTATGTGTGTTTGTCCATGTTTCTATATCTATAGATAGATGGATGTACTCCATACATATGCATGTTCATACATGCTCATGCGTGTGTGTGTGTCGATATGCATGTACATATACATAGCTTTATCTTCAGCGCTGGCCTATGTCGTGATTTATTATGCATGTATAAGTGAATAACATGACATGTTTAGTATCTATTTGTTTGTGTAATCTTTCTCACACACACACGCACGCGCAGGCGCATGATATTCACATACGAGCATGCAGATATACACATCTTGATTGTAAATTTTATGTATTGTGCAATGTAGCTGGGTTTGGCAAAGGTGGTACAAGCCTTAGGTTCTGGGAAGACGTTTATGGTTTTAGTATGCAACATATTGGCAAGGAAGTCAATAAACACGCTGCTGAAACACCTAAATAGATGTTGTTGAAGCTAAAGATATTGTTACAGATTCATGCTTAATCCAGGTAAACATAATATATATATAGTTCTCTTCTCACACACACGCACGCATATCTTGCTACATTTGTGTTGCACAAGCTATAAGATGTATTATAGTATGGTTCCCTATTATAGGTTATTAATATAACACTGATCACTGGAACATGCATAGTTCACAAGCTATAAGATGTATTATAGTATGGTTCTTATTATAGGTTATTAATATAACACTGATCACTGGAACATGCATAGTTCACATGTAATTTGAAAATTCACTCGTGTTTTAACAAATTTACATTATATGCCTATGTGCATGTATGGTATTGTATGGATGTGGCATAAATATGTAATCCACAACACAAACTTGTTAAGTTTCATATTTCATAACGCTGTTACATAGTGCAGTTCAAAATATGAGAGAGAGAGAGAGAGAGAGAGTTGATTATTGATAGTACTGTTTCTTATCGATTTCAGAGGTTTGATATTGTTACTATGAAAGCCGAGGACGTTGATTTCACTGCCAATTTTGAGCTCGCACCACGCACAGGTATTGCCATTTATTATTATATCATTATATTTAATATTTATAGGGTTTTTTATTTGTAATAGATGGAAAACGTGGTGTTACGGGTTGGTGGTTTGGTTTGACGTTGGTTTACGGAGAGGTTTTGCAAACAGGAACCCGTTGTATTATCTACTTCACCATATTCTCCAAGCACACATTGGTCCCAGACAATACTCACTTTCAAAGAGCCTATTGCATTGTCTCTGAGGGAGGTTGGGACAAATTCTGCTCCTTTATAGGTACGCGTCTGTGTGGTATCTATATAATATGTTTGTTGTATATGTGATCTGTATTGTTGTTGTCTGTACGTGCATATAAATGTTTGGATACATGTAGATAGTTAATATTACGTGTATGGAAAGTATGTACTACTATTTCTTACTGACTGTGGTACGATGGTGTGTAGTACGGAAGCGAATCCTGCGTACGCACTTAAGGGGAGGATTAGCATTGCCAGGAGTTTTAAACACCGGAGTATTGATGTGTCTTTGGAGGCTAACGCCGTTGGTTATAATGGACTGCTGTGACGCTGCCCATTCAGATTTTTGCAATCTAATTGAGAGGTTTCACATACATTTTAGAAATTGTTATTAAGTATATACACACAGTGCATACATATTAAACATATCCATGTATCCATATGCACATGAATTAATCTTATGCATATTTGAATATTTTATATATCAATTTACACATTATGCATTACTGGTATTTACAAAGTTGTGACATTCTTAACATTTATTGACATACATGCATACTTACAGGTGTGTGTACATAGATATTATTGTATGAAATATTGGTGAGAATGAATTCTTTAAGATACCCTTGTGTTTATTGACAAGTGTAAAATGTTTTGAGGATCGGTTTACCTTTCTAAATACTTGAAATTTGTTTTTATGATTAGCATTTTCTCTTTAACACCTTTTGTAAGTGGTATATCATGCATATATACTGATGCATGAATTTAATAATGATCATCCTCATCTATTAAGCAATCTCGGATTCACTTATGTGGATTATTAAAATAAATTTTATCCATCAACACATTCTTAAAGACAATGTTTTTAAAATTTTAATATACACTTAAAATAGTGAGAGAATGAAATTAACGGTGGCACATAAGACACTAAATATCACTGGAGAGCCAAATTGGTTTAAGATGGAAGAAAGAAAATAATTAATGAGAAAAGAATTTCAAACATCTAATTATCAATCACGCAATCCAATTTGGATTAACATTCTCAGTAGTGAAGACAATGAATGTTTATTAATTCAACGGATATGTTCATTTTAAGTTAGGATGTTAAATAGGTATCTTTTCGTTACATAAATATTTAAAGGAAAATATAAAAACAACATATATGAGAATATTTTGGGTAAATCAAACTGTATTATAGTTATTATGAGGAATAAATTAAAAAAAAATAAAAAATGAATAAGAATAAGAGAGGATTATAATAACTAGTTAAAATGGATATAGCAAGACCATATTTTTGATAAGAATAACATACGAAGAATAAGTGGTTAAGATGGATATGGTTAACAGATGGTTAAGATGAATACAATTACATAGTGGTTATAATAACAAATGAATAAATAAGGATATTCCCTGTTCATTATTATGTTTTATTAAACATGATTATATTTTATGAGTAATACTATGTGTATTGCTGCCATGACGAGATCCGTAGCAGTATTACATGTTGTTCACTGTGTGTGCAACATTCTCTGACTACATAGTGAATAACATTCTCCGGGTTAACCATCATTACCCTGTGTATCTGTGTGAATTCGTGTTGACGAAATTATTGATGATGTATTGGTGAGAATTATAGACGTTTAACAATGTCTTGACCCAAGAACTCTTCAAGAGTCATTAAAAAATAATATTCTTTTTAAGTTACACAACGCTATTTTGTCACGATTGCATACAAAAAAGATTATATTAGCCTGCAGTTACATATTAATCGACTAAATATACAGTATAAGTATGTCAACTATAATATAGTATAGTCCTTTAGAACAACTATTTATTAAGTCTATTATTTCTGGATTTTCTTATATACTCACATATCAAATTTATATATTAATCTTTTAAAACTTACTACGGATGCTCATGATATGTAAAATTGGCTTAGGCAAGATATTGATTTCTTCTCGAAAGAGAAAGATTATTTGAATAAAAAAATTAACGAAAGATAATATAATTATATAATCAAAGGACTTTAGAAATATTGTACATCCTTCCAAAAAGGAAAAACACATCTACAATAAATAGATTAAAATATTTATCTAGCATCTAAGTTTACTTTGATTAGTCTTAATACTAGTTCAACTTCTCGTCTAGGATAATAATAAAATCTTAATTGAATTAATCAAATGCATTATTAAGTTAACAATATAGTGTTGTTAAATAAGGGTCCAAAGGTTTAATCAAATATATAAGACTAGCTGAAAGTCATAAATCATCTAGTTAAAGAGTTTAAGACTTTGTACACTTTGTGACAAATTTCCAAAACATGTTGAGTATATTAGTTCTGTTTTTTAGTACTTCAATTGTTGGTGGTGCTGCTATTTCAATTAATTATGATGCATCAGTGTTACTGACTATTAAAGATAAATTAGGTAGAGATTCCAAAGCCTTAGCAAGTTGGAATACTAGCATGGAATTAAATCATGGAAAGGTGTCAACTGGCAACAGCAGAGAGTGCAAGAACTTTACTTAACAATTCTGGATTGTCTGGTAAGCTTTGGCCATTTTGGTGCGATCTTCCATCTCTTAAAGTTCTCAATCTTTCTAGCAACAATCTAAGTGGCACACCTTTGTCATCCTGGTGTGCCACCCTTTCATCCAGCTTGCAAGTTTTGATCTCTCAAATAATTCATTTTCTGGTGAATTATCTAAATTCATGAACAGTAGCACTTTACAGGTGCTTTATATTTATAACAACTCATTTTCTGGAGATTTGCCAAGCAGCATATCCGACTTGTATAATCTAATGTGGCTAGACATTTCTTTTAACAAATTTACCATGCAAAAGCCAAGTAATTGGGACATCTCCGCAAATTAATCTATTTGGTGCCAGAGCTAATCCTTTGAATAATACTCTTCATATTCTGTTTAAACCCAAAGGATTTCCAGCGTTAAAATATCTTTCTCTCTCTGAGTGTCAACTTCAAGGTTCCATTCCTGATGATATATGTAATATTCATTCACTGTTTCAGCTTTACATATGGGACAACAAACTCGTTGGCATACCAGAATGTTTGGGTAATTTAAAAAATCTTAGGTAATATCCTAGTAATCTTTTATGCTTAATAAATGTTAAATTATTTTATACAGGTGCTTGACATTAGTAACAATTCATTTTCTGGAGAGGTGCCAAACAGCATATCCAAGTTATATAATTTAACATACCTGGACATTGCTTTTAACAATTTTACCATGCAAAGACCAAGTAATTTGGGACATCTCCGCGAATTAATCTATTTCCGTGCCAGAGCTAATCCTTTTAATAATACTCTTCATATTCTGTTTAAGCCCAAAGGATTTCCAGCATTAAAATATCTTTATCTTTCTCAGTGTCAACTTCAAGGTTCTATTCCTGATGATATATGTAATATTCATTCACTGGTTGAGCTTACATATGGGGCAACAAACTTGGCATAATACCAGAATGTCTGGGTAATTTAAAAAATCTTGAGGTAATATTTTAGTAATCTTTTATGCTTAATAAAATGTACTAAGTATTAATTATTTTATACAGGAGCTTGACATTAGTCATAACTTATTTTCTGGAGAGGTACCAAACAGCATATCTAAGTTATATAATTTAACAAGGCTAGATGTTTCTTTTAACAATTTCACAATGCAAAAACCAAGTAATTTGGGACATCTACCCAAATTAACCTATTTTTGGTGCCAGAAGTAACCCTTTTAATAATACTCTTCATATGTGTTTTAAACCCAAAGATTTCCAGCGTTAAAATACCTTTATCTTTCTGAGTGTCAACTTCAAGGTTCTATTCCAAGTAATGTATGCAATATTCGTTCATTGGTTGTGCTTTACATATGGGGCAACAAACTTGTTGGAAGAATACCAGAATGCATGGGCAATATCAAAATCTTCAGGTAAAGCATTTAAATGAAACTTTTATATAGAAATAATCTTGTGCATTTACAGGGACTTGACCTTAGTACTAATGGACTTACTGGAACAATTCCAAAGTCTCTGGGGAACTTAAAGAACCTCGAGCAGCTATACTTAAGTAATAACAGCCTTTCCGGAACTATACCAGAGAGTTTGGGGATCTAAACAAGCTCGAGCAGTTGGATTTGGTGATAACAAGCTTGCTGGCATTATACCCGACCGACTGCTAAATCTGGTTCATTTGAAATTTTATCTCTGCAGTATAATAAGCTTTCAGGTGGATTATCCTCTGATATTTCCAATTTAACAAGCTTGCAGGTATTGTTATTAAGTCAAACTCTGCATGGTCGAATTCCAAATACCATTGGTAATTTGTCCACCTTGTCTCTTTGATAATGGACAATAATGAGTTCAGTGGCAGTCTCCCTGATAGTATTCTGGTACATCCAATTAATAATCTTAATAATAAGTTAAGTGGACCAATCCCAAACAGTTTAGCACCTCAGCTATGCTCTTCCGCACAAATAATATCCTTTGGTTACAACAATCTCGAGTCGACTATTCCTGCATGGTTTGCAACTGTAGTAAGTTATGGTCATTTTTTTGCATGGTAATAATTTCCATGGAACTATACCACGAGAACTTGGCAACCTGTCTCTTTATCAAAATCTTAACGTATTCCGACAAAGAAGAAAAATTACTTGCGACGTGTGCAATTTCAACATCCTTCGATTCTGACATCAATGGCCCTGCATATGACATTAATCAATTTAAACTCGGCTTGATTTAGGTGACAACTTGTTAAGTGGTAAGATACCAGCGGAACTTCGGAAAACTTGTAAGTTTACAATATTAGGCTTGGCAACAATAAGCTCTCTGGTTCCATCCCCCTCAGCTTGCAAATGCAGTTTCACTATTTATATTGACATTGCTAATAACAGCTTAGTGGGTAATATTCCAGAAGAGTTTGCGACTCTGAGCTTTCTCACAGTTTTCAACGTATCTCACAACAATCTCACGGGTCCATTCCCAGTGGAGGCCAACTTCCCACGCTAGATGCTTCTTGGTTTGAAGGAAATCCAGGTCTTTGTGGGCTCCCACTCAACAGAACGTGTAACTTCACCACCCCAACTATTTCAGTTGTTGAAAACAGTGATAATGCTACCATTTTTACGTTGTTAATGGGTTTGTTATGGGACTTGCAGTTGCTTTCTACCAGGGGTGTTGGGAGGTTATTTCTACTTTGGTGTTAAATTTACTAACAAGTATTTTAAGAACGATCAGATTATACAGAATCAAAGTTCAACATCTGGGAGCTCATCATCTTCTAGTACAAACTTTGAAAGGGTGGAATAAACACATGTACTTTCCTATGTTTATGGTTTGGTTTGTAATATTAGTAATAGATTTTATTTAAGGCTAAATTTATTTACTTTGAATGCAAGAAACAAAAACTTGTTAGTAACATGAAACTTGACCACCCCATCGTAAGACCGCCCAATGTTAAATATTATAAAGTTTGCAATAATATAAGAAAAAGAACCCCTATTTAACATCTTGGGCCAAATTTTGCAATTACTAAAGTCATTTTATAATTATAATTAATAATAATATTATTATAATTGCAAGATGTAATTTATAGTAATGCATATGTAGAAAGAGAATACCTTGGTGTGTAGTGGTGGTTGTGTGTGTGGCGGTCGTAGGTGTGTCTAGAGAAAGACTGTGTTTCTGAGTGATCTCATGTGTCTATGTGGTGACGGTTGTTGGAGGAAGCCTGTTTTATTTTTTTTTTTTTTTTCTATCCTTTTTTGTTTGCAAATGTTAATCTATAATCAAATACTAATGAATGCTTAGATACTAAGGCGAATATTCTGAATTTCTTATTTTATTATACCACATTGTATAATGTTCAGTGAAATTGTTTTTTTATCCACACACTTTATACACATAGATGTCGTTATTGGTGCTCAAAGGGCGTTCACTATAGAAAAAGAGGCATATATAGCACATCATGAGTGTGTCAATCGTTTAATAATATAATTAATGTTATCCACCCACGTCGAGTGCTTTTCCAACGCTATACACGGAAATATATGGGACCCCAGAACATTGTGCCGTATTTTTTGTTCATTTAATAAATCTATAAAATTAGTTTCAATCAATAGGAGATTATAGAAAAAACAAGAATAAGCTTCATTACCGAGCGAGACCAAATCAAGGAGTAGGATCCAACAGGTTCCTTCCAGATTGAACATCTCTTTACGGAGCTCATCCTGTTTTTCAACCTAAGTCTATATGTAAAAATGTACAGAGTCAAACAACTGGCAAAGAACAAGTCATCGTATATACCCAGCTTGTAACTTGCTTATCATACCGACTGGAATTTTATATTTTACTGCAAAGTACCAAGAGTTCCCACACACGCTTCACGTGTGTTATAAAACTCATACCTGTTCTTTGCCTATATTTAGTTTCTCAAATGATTGATGGGTTAGAATGAATTAATTACTAGCTAACGGTCATTAACATAAATTATGACAAACTAATCATTCAGATGTCTAAGATCAATGAGTTATGTAGATATTAATTAAAACTCGGCAGGAATCAAGGTGAACGTAATGTTGCATTTGTAGATTTTAGCTTTTGACACACAATATCCTATTAATATAGAATTTGAGTTTGGGTTTTTCAATGGCCGGCGACGACAAAGACAAACAGGGGCGTATACGCCTGTACATTCATGTGTGGCATATATGTGGCATCTTCTCGTACCTTAGGTGATAATAAAATACAAAGTGTTCCCGTATTTCACGCAGTTGTCACAAAACTTAAACTGGTAGTATAAATCGGGCCTTTTTTCTTTATACTTCCCTATATGCAAAACATGCGTAAGGATTCATTTGTTCCACGATAATTGGAAGGTTTCTAGGTGGGTTTCTGCACAAAGGAAAGGTAAAGGAGGATTGATTTGGCCAAGAAGCATAGAAAGAATACGCCGTCCACGCTAGAAGCTCTTAATCGCATAAAGCAAGAGACAGCATCTGAACTTCCCAATGACATACATGAGGATGTCAAGAAACTCATTATGAAAAGTGATGAACTTGCCAATTCCATACATCAGGATATGAAAAGTGATGGTTGCTCCCAGACAGTTGCACAACAAGGTAAAGGGATAATGACGCACCACCAAGAGATTACAAAAACCACCTACGAGTCTCAGAATTTATGCAGTTACCTGGAACATGAATGGGAAGGTAATTTTAACCGGTTTCTCTTGTTCAAACACACATACCTTTCTCCTTTTGCAGATTGCACAGAAATCACTTCCAAAACTTCTTGATAATGGACGAGGATATGATTTTTATGTGATTGGCTTACAAGAATCACCAATTTCTCCCAGACGTAAGTCAATTCTTTATCGATCATCTTCTGACTCATTGCAGTCTACTTATCTTTTTTTTTCTGCAGCCTAGTGGCAAAGTCGGCTATCGGATCCTTGCAACTATACGTGTTTGGGAAATCTTCGCTGCAGCCCTACATTTCAGGTAGACTCTATGATTTTTATACTTGTTTATAAACTCTCTTAAATAACATATATGTTTTGTTAGGCAAGAGAGTTGACAAACTGAAATCTCCAGGTTTGAGAGATGTCATAGGCAGGCAAAAGGGCGCGTTACATTGTCATTCAGTGTTTGCGAGACATCCTTTCTTTTTATCTCTTCACATTTCGCAGATGAGAAGCGCTCTCTCTCTCTCAAAAGCTTGAGAAAAGATATCCACCAGACCCATAAAACTACCGGTTCGATATGATTCCATGGACATTTAACAAAACAATGCAAATGGAAACTCACTAGATGAATCGGATGTGGTGGTTTGGCTTGGCGATTCCAACAATAGAATTAAACGTAAACAAATATTCTTTGGTATCAATTAGTTACCTTCTGAAGATTTAGCTTAAGAATAGGGCTTAACAAGTCCTCTGCTGCCTGTAGCTCCTGTGGAGAAGAGATAATTATTTAATGGGGTTCACAAGGGACAAATATTCTAGAGGGGCCTCTGACTTTTAAACCAACCTACTAGGGATAGATAACTATGAGACTAATATAAAATAATTTTTATTGATTATTATTTTATTAACTTAATTTTTTAATTAAACAGGAGAGAGTCCCACGAAAAAAAGGCTTGGCCCCATGGGCCTAGTTCGTCATAGAATATTTCTTGGTCAGCAAAATCACAAGTGATGCAATGAAAAATTCTTGTTGAGAAAAAGAATATTCTTTGGTCGGTTACTCAGAGGAATATTTTTATTATTCAGATATATATCAGAACATCTTGCACTACTGCTGGAAATTATATAGATTACACAAGAAATATGTACATGATCATTAAAGTGAACACCTAACTACAAGTTCCTGTTCTTCCTTAGCATTGGAACAATCTTTATCTCCTGTTATGCTGTTCCTTAGCATTGTAACAATCCTTATCTTATTCATGCAATGGCTGTTGAGTCCATATCTCCTCCAGCTTAACGCCATTTGCTATTCTAAATTTGGCTAACCTCGCCAACTCAAAAGATTTCTCTGTACCTAAAACATTTCTACAGGGTTTATAAATGCAATAAGCAATGATCATCAATATCCCAAATGAGGTCACCCTATTTTGTTTAGCCGCTCGATTACAAGTTGCACAAGCCAAACACTCTTCAGTTATAATGAAAGCTTGCAATGTTTAAGTTTAAGTTAGCATGGAACATTATAGCATGTTATTTTATCATGATTCTTTGATAATGGTCAGGATTATCCACGAGGATGGTGTTGCTTAATTGAAGTAATTCACTGCTATTGGATTTTTAAAGGCTTGAAACAAAAGCATCACCAGTAAAGATTCCTAAAGAAGGTAACAAGTAAATGAAAATGAAAAGAGAGAATTAAGTAGTACTTTCATCCTGCATCAATATCCTCAACCTCATCCACGATAGACATAATATGTTGTAACAAGTTCTAAGTCAATAACTTCAGTTGCCTATGCAACTCTAGGAATTATAACGACTGTAGTAAACACCATCATGAAACCTAAGCTTGTGCTACCAAATGCATGCGTATGAGCCTTACTGAATTGAAGTGCAACATGATGTTGTCCAAAGTAGATGTCACAAGGTCTAAGCTAGTAAGAAAGTCCAAAATGACTAAATTAAAGCCAAACTCACCTACCTCCTCTCAAAATCATGTCTATGAATCTGAGGTGTAGTGCTCATTAATGAGAACCCTTGACCTTTTGTATGCCTCTTGCTGCTCTACTTCCTCGTCAAAGAATGACATGCACATCTCCTAATGTTGCAAACAGTTAAATCATCATATGTCCCACAACTCAATGCCAATACCGAGATGTATAACATAAGATCATCCTTGATGTTAATGGTCCCAATAGTTGGCATAGCCTCTGGAGCAACGACAACATCAGCAAAGGTGTCAATCCCAAAGAGCTACTAGCTGCTATAGATGTACCGCCCCTTTGCCTAAGTGAAAATCTGCTTCTTCACCTTCGTTTTTAGTGCACCCTCCACCTCCTCTGGTTGCCACAACAATGATGGTAAGTCGTTAACATGCTTTATGTGTAGGGTTGCCTCCCAAGTTGGGACTTCTCCCTCCAAAAAGTCCAGCTAAAATGGAACGTTCTGCTACTTGAATGGGGTTAATGAAAAGTCTTCTTGCTCTACATGTGAGGAGAACTAGTATGGTCATGAAAGAGCTTCATGGTGGTGCTTAGTGCAAACTATTGTGATTTCATAAACCTATAATAAAGCTTAGAGTGGCCTAATTAAATAAAATCAACATACTTTCAAATTATCCTTCTAGCCGACTCTTCTCACTTAAAGAATTCCCTTGGCTTTATAAAGTGGACACACTTTAGCATGGACTGGAACATTGACATCTTACATTTAACACACATCTTGTTGAACTAGGTGCAAAATTCCTTTTATTGCTCATTATCTTGGAGTAAGTTTCTATGATATCTATAGCCTCATCTTGAACTACTCTCCAGTATAGATCTATTGTAAACCACTTCAACCATTCTTATGTTGTACTCTAGGCAAACCTAGTATTTGCTACTCTTGTCGGTCTAATCGGCCAAGTACCATATTCGCAACTCATTTATGATATGGGCTTTAGATAGTGTGTATAGCTTCTCAAGCCCTATCCACCGACATTGGCTATGAGGGGTGTTAGTGACCCTCTGGAACCAATTGTCCCAATGCCAAATATATGATAGCGAGGAACTTCATTATTCGTTTGTCGTGCTTCTTATAAACTTGTTGCTTAGCTTTGGCCTTTGCTCTTGTGCTCCCTTTGGAGTGCTTCACATCTTTCATTCTGTAAATGAACATACATTGTAAGCCCAATAAAGGAAATAAATCTAATTACCTTGAACATGATTTTCACACAAATCAGATTTGGCAAAAGATGCCATGTTGACTTGCTTGTTATGCTTCTCTCCACTATCAATGTTTTTGTAATTTGTTTTGCTAAATAAAGCTAGGATCTTAGAGGTACCCTCCACACTAGCACAACATGTCTTTACTATCAATAAGAGATGTGATAGTGTTGTCTAAACGGAAGTGGCAGAAGAACTACAATAAGTAAATTAGTACACACCATAATTATTTATTGATCTACTTAAGCTGGAGATCATCCGCAATAAATTTCTAAATAAAACTAAGTCAAACCCGAACAACCCATTGCTTTCTCTCCTCCTCTTGTATAGCCTCTACAAAGCCTGTAGCCTGTGGTTGTCATCCCATGATGTAAAGAACTTCATAAAGAACAAAGGACACCATGCATGGAACTTGGGATTTGCGAGGTGAACATAGTGACAAACTAAAGATCATCCGCATCAAATTTTTGAATAAAACTAGGTTAGACCAGAAAACCCATTACTTTCTCTGTTGCCTCCATGTATAGCCTCTGCAAAACCTACAACCTATGGTTGTCATCCCATGATGTAAAGAACTTCATAAAGAGCAGAGGACACCATGCATGGAACTTAGGATTTGCTAGGTCGCTTTTGAAAAATCATATAAAGCGAACATGTCCGAATCCTTAGGCAAATCTTCCTCAGTGACTGGTTTACCAACTGAAAGGATAAATTGAGTAGTGTTGCAAATGTATTTGCTTGCTCACTTGAAACTGGCCATGAATTGGTCAAGTCCTCTAAGTTTATGTAGCATACCACTTCGTTAGAATGGAGCCGGCACACTGGCACATCCGGAAGATTTCCCACATCATTGATAGAAATGCATTAAAGCTGGCTAACTGAACTCTCTACCTATAAACTAGTCTTTTTCTTCCTTTGGTACTCCCTTCGCCTTCTTCTTCTTTGAAGACTTGCATGGGCCCCCAGTCGACCTAGTGACATGTGATGCCGTGACGTCTCTTGCTTCAACATTACTCTCTTTTACATTTGCATCGACTACTACCACTTCAAACTCTAGCAATATAGCAAGTATGAAGATACCATCACACATGTTAGCAAGGTGTTATTGATCATTTATTGCTATCAATGAAATAAGTACCTTAGTTAATTATGGCACTGTGAGTAAGGTTGGGCACTCCAAGGCTGTGTCCATAGCGGAATTGGAAGAATAATTTTCTGACACTATATCAGACTATGTTGTGGCTACTCTAGCCTTGCCCCTTTGTTTTCTCAACATTATAGTCACACTCTTGAACGATTCATAATCTTTCTTCTCTTGTAATCGTTGAGAATCTCTAGTCTAAGTCTCCTGTAAAATATAAAAAGAATAAATAAAATGATAATATATGCCCAGATAATGTTGAACACTCTAGTCGACAAACACCTGGGAAAAGTTACCAAGGAAGGGATTTTGTTGACTAGGGTTGTCGTTGCAGAACACCCTTAAATAATATATATATATATGAATGAATAAGAAAAGGAACAAGAAACGACGGGTGTTTTAAGATTGTGTACTGGTACGATATCTGTGTGTGTTTTGACTTGTTATCCAAATAGAAGTTGAAAATATTATATTGTTATTCCGTTACATATATGTATATTGGCTTATAAACATCAATACGTACGTACATACATTCATTTGTCTGCATACGTTACTTCTATCATAGGGAATTGTGTGTGTGGTGTCGTGTGTGTGTGATACGACATTGTGTAATGCTAGATAAGACTGCACAAATTTATATGTTTACATATGTATTATGTATGTTATACATATATGTATAATGTAATATAAACATATAGATTTATTTGTATATGTTAATTATTTTGAAGCATGTGAAATGCTACTATGATAGGGAATTTTTTATGCGTTTTTTTTGTTATGTGTGTCTATGTCTACACCTGTGTGCTTTGTGCTGTATTTGTTCACCTATATGCAGAAATCACTATATTTAAGATAATATTTCCCAGAAATCACTATATTTAAGATAATAATACACTGTTGCATACTTTCTTACAAGTGATATGTGTATGTGTGTGAGTGCGTGTACTTATTTATGTATGCATGACGGGCCTATTGTCTTTTTGTTGTGTGTATTCTATATATAAACTTACCTACATCAGTTGTATATCTAAGCTGTCAAGTATGTACACGCTCATCAAGTATGACACGCACTGAAACTAGCCCCGAGCTGGCCCAGCCACGCACCGAAACTATTGCCGCTAGGATAGGGAAAATTGTTATGCATTCTTTTATTTATGCATCTGTATGTTCCATTTATTCATCTACATACACAAACGCTTATGTTAAGTGTCTGATGCGCACAGAATATGTGTAAACATGTGATACAGACTGTTATACAGACAAACATACTAATACAATTTACATAAAAAAAACTACTCCTATGTATTCTGTCGTTCATACTAAAGCCATGCGTTTGTTCCTTAATAGAATCTTTTCTAGTAACGAATGGTATGTGATATGGTTTGTACTGCATTTGGTATTATTTGTAATGCTATAACTGTTTATTTAGGTGGCAAGCAAAAGGTGTTTGGAATGTGGGCGCGCATTTAACAGCGACAAAGAATTGATGGATCATACAAATTCAGCGAGACATTCTTCTCTGCCTGTTGTTTCGGAGCATTGGAAGGATGATAAGTATTTAACTCCTTTTCTGGAGAATGATCCATTATTATACAGCTTCGATGAAGACGTTGAAGGTGTGTGTGTATGTATACGTATTGCACACAGAGATACACGTATGATATAGAACAATCCCATTTTGTGTGTGCGTGTATTTGTGCTTCTGTGCAGCATATTATACATTATATGTATTAAAATGCATGTATACATACCTACGTAATACATTTGCTTTGAGTCTGTATGTAGCTTACAGGACATAATAAAACACCAGGCATGGACTTAATGCACATAAGATTTTGCACAAATTATTATATACGTGTCCGTTGTGTGTGTGTGCGTGTGTGTAAATACTGACGGGCAAGTGATTCTACACAGACATGGATACCGATGCTGGAGGAAATAATCAGGAGGTTCACGTTATCAATAGGTGCATAGTTTTCATTTTATGTATGTGTGTGTGAGATAAATTATGTTATATATTATTATGTCCATATTCTGAAGTTTTGTTCTACGATTATGACAGAGAAGAACTCATGAATGAATAGCGGATTTGAACATAGAGGACTTCCCAGTCTTGAATCTTCAAATACACCGATGGAATCTTCAAGTGAAGTGGTAAATAATTTACCCAATGAGAAAAGGGAAAAGTCACCTTTGGGAGCGTGGTAAAGGAAGAAATACGCAATGTGAACAGTAAGTATTTTAGCTCTTATGGCGAGTATGGCATGCACAGAGAAATGCTTGGCGATAAAGTAAGTGGCATATCATACATCATATTTATGTATGTTCATATATATATATATAGACACACACACACACTACACTTTGCACCAATATATACCTAATCAATACATGGTTATTATGTTTATACAGTACGAATGTGCGGGTTTAGACTGTTATTCTGTTTTGCTTGCTATGTACTATGTATATATGTACCTACATCTATTGATGATATTACGTGCATGCTGTTTAATGTCATAGTTTTCAGGTAAGGACACAGGCATATCGGAGGGCTATTAGACTCTTTTGAAGAATGCTATTGTTATGGATATCGGCTGTGAAACAGGAATTCTTAGGTAGAAACATGTAGCCTTATCTTGTATATAAACGTGTTTGTGTGTGTGTGTGTATATATATATATATATTAATATATATATATAGCATATGTACATATATATGTGTGTGGGGGTGGTATTTATGTATGTGTTTGCAGCTTGTTTGCGGCAAAGGCTGGTTCACCGAAGGTTATTGCTGTAGATGGAAGGGTGCACGGCAAGTATCATATGTTCTTACATGTGAATGCATAATAAGTGTGTATATGTTTATATCATACAATATCTACATATGCATATTTACACTGACCATATTGAACTTATATGTTTCTCTGCTTCAGTGTATATTGATGTGTCTGTGTGTGCGCGTGTGGCATTTTTCCCCATATACATACAAATTTTAATGCGTATGTATATACATCACGACTCTGCTTTAGTATTTAACTCACATGCATGTTAGTACAAGCAAAAAAATATGATATTGTTGAAATTCAAAATTGTAAGATATAGCCAATCTTCTTTTCATATTTGAGATATATGTATATGGCATCTCTTCACACACACACACAATTTAATATAATAATCCAGTTTATCTGACAGGTCGCTAGAGAGAAGCCAGAAGTGTATACGATGAGATACATCGAATGCAATGCTTGCTGCATATACCCAGGCAGGCTTGTTCCTCCATGTACACTGATACAAACAACAACGTAATAGAGGGATGATTGAGGAATTAGATAAATCTCTGCCGTTCGATTCACACAGCGTTGATGTGATAATCAGCGAATGAATGGGTTACTGTCTACTGTACGAGTCCATGCTGGGATCCGTCTTACACGCTTGTGATAAATGGCTTAAACCAGGTGGTGCCATTCTCCCAGACACTGCTGAAATGGTACCACGCTATATATATTTTAAGAGAAGGTTTAATCATATTAAAATTGTGTTAAAAAATTTATCAGTACTTCGCTGTGTATGTGTGTTTGTCCATGTTTCTATATCTATAGATAGATGGATGTACTCCATACATATGCATGTTCATACACGCTCGTGCGTGCGTGTGTGTGTGTGTGTGTCGATATGCATATACATATACATAGCTTTATCTTCAGCGCTGGCCTATGGTGATTTATTATGCATGTATAAGTGAATAACATGACATGTTTAGTATCTATTTGTTTTGTGTAATCTCTCTCTCACACACACACGCATGCGCGGCGCATACGAGCATGCAGATAACACACATCTTAATTGTAAATTTTATGTATTGTGCAGCATGTAGCTGGGTTTGGCAAAGGTGGTACAAGCCTTGGATTCTGGGAAGACGTTTATGGTTTTAGTATGCAACACATTGGCAAGGAAGTCAATAAACACGCTGCTGAAACACCTATAATAGATGTTGTTGAAGCTAAAGATATTGTTACAGATTCATGCTTAATCCAGTAAACATAATATATTCATGCTTAACACACGCGCACACACGCATTCACAAATCTGGTATATGCCAAATCGTATTATTAAGGATCATAATAGGAAATATCATACATATTATAACTATATTTTGTTACATTTTGTGTTGCACAAGCTATAATATTATAGTATGGTTTTATTATATATTAATATAACACTTGCATAGGTCACATGTAATTTGAAAATTCACTCGTGTTGTAACAAATTTACATTATAATGACTTATTAATATGCCTATGCGCATGTATGGTATTGTATGGATGTGGCATAAATATGTAATCCACAACACAAACTTGTTAAGTTTCATATTTCATAACACTGTTACATAGTGAAGTTCAAAATGTGTGTGTGTAAAGAGAGAGAGAGAGTTGATTATAGATAGTACTGTTTCTTATCGATTTCAGAGGTTTGATATTGTTACTATGAAAGCCGAGGACGTTGATTTCACTGCAGCTCGCACCACGCACAGGTATTGCCATTTATTTATTATATCCATATTATTATATTTAATATTTATCGGTTTTGTTTTTATATTTTATGTAATAGATGGAAAAACGTGGTGTTACGGGGTGGTGGTCTGGTTTGATGTTGGTTTCACGGAGAGGTTTTGCAAACAGGAACCCATTGTATTATCTACTTCACCATATTCTCCAAGCACACATTGGTCCCAGACAATACTCACTTTCAAAGAGCCTATTGCATTGTCTCTGAGGGAGGTTGGTACAAATTCTGCTCCTTTAGATGCGTGTGTCTGTATGTGATATGTATTATTGTTGTCTGTACATGCATTAAATGTTTGGATACATGTATCGATAGTTAATATTACGATTTGTGGTACGGATGGTGTTGGTGTAGGTACGGAAGCGAATCCTGCGCACTTAAGGGGAGGATTAGCATTGCCAGGAGTTTTAAACACCGGAGTATTGACGTGTCTTTGGAGGCTAACGCCGTTGGTTATAATGGAGCTGCTGTGACGCTGCCCATCCAGATTTTTACAATCTAATTGAGAGGTTCACGTACATTTTAGAAATTGTTATTAAGTATATACACACAGTGCAATACATATTAAACATATCCATATGCACATGAATTAATCTTATGCATATTTGAATATTTTATACATTATGCACTACTAGTATTTATAAAGTTTTGACGCTCTTAACATTTATAGACATACATGTTTACAGGTGCGTGTACATAGATATTATTTGTATGAAATATATACATGTAGCGGTGAGAATGATTTCTTTAAGATACCCTTGTGTTTATTGACAAGTGCAAAAATGTTTTGTGGATCAGTTTACCTTTTAAATACTTGAAATTTGTGTTGTAACGCCTTTTATAAGTGGTATATCATGCATTGTATATTTGATATATACTATATATAAGATTAATATTCATATAAATGAAACCTAAAGAAGTCTATGTACAACTTCAATAAAATTGTTTCTGAAGATATGCTAGAACATTGCACTCACGACGACACATGCACCTTATATAAATAGTAATGATGATAAGAATTAGCCTTAAATTTTATTTAATAATTTCTACTAATAAAGAGTTAAAGTATTCTAATAATTTTTTGCTCAAAATATTAATTTAATTCTAGTACTGAACACCCTCATCCGTCAGCATGATTGCCTTCACTGCGCATTCAAAGCTAGTTGTCGAGTCTTCAGATTGTGTAAGGCCTCCACGTTGTCTAGGTCTATGCCGTCGTTGTGCCATGCTCCCCTCCCTACGGGACTGGGCTACAACGAGTTGCTGCCCATGTGTGGTTGTGGTGGTGCATTGAGGGGTTCCTTCTTGTCTAACTTCCCTTGCTTCTCTTCTCCATCCACCTCCTCGGCGGGGCATTGCTCCCTGCTCGCTAGTCGTAAGGTCTTCCCAACACTTCTCGTGGGCTTTCTTGGCTGACCTCCACCTAGCCTTGAGTAGGGCGTGCACTTAGCTCATCTTTGTGGCACCCTTTTACCATAAGGCTAGTCGTCTACCTCTGGTTCCTGAGTTCCTTCTTTATCACCCATCGCTTGGGGATCTCCAGGAAAAGACATTGGGTTTTTGGGCCTTCTTCTGTTCTTTGCCCTATGATGGGGCCAAGGGTGTCACTTGTGCCATCTCGATCAAGTTGTCGGGTGGATATGTGGCACCTCTCGCCGGAGCATGTCTCGTCGTAGCCTTCAGCGCATCTGGTACTATGAAACCTCTAGTTGTTCTAGTGATTCTACCCATCTCCACGAATCACGTCTCCTTGCTGCTACTCGGTTAGTAATGTGGTCCATCTCTTTACTGCGTCACTCTGTGGTCACCAATTTTGCTCACCGTGACTTGGGCTAAACAATTGACTTAAGAGAATGTTGTCGTCACGGTCGCTAGGGCATTGTCACCAACTCTCGCTTCCTAGCATTGCCAGGAGGTCGCCGACTTCCCATGGCAAGGGATCATCCGGGCTCCGATAGCAAGTGTATATCGCTCTTTGCCGAATGGTTGCTAGGTAAAGTGAGGGTCCGTAACGTCAACTTAGGAAGATGGAATGCCGGGGGCAATGCCGAGTGTGGCCCATCTGGGAATGGATACATGGCTTGGCAGCATTGGAGATGGGAAACTCTGGGCACACACCGCCTCTAAGTTCCATCATATATGATGATAGGTGCTTGGGTGGACATCATGGGGGAAGGTAATAGGAGATATGTAATGGATAAAGGAGCAAACTACAAACACAAGTATACTCTCTTTCTCACTCTCTCAGTGTGTGGCACTCCTCTGACCCGCGAGTTCCTTTCCTTATATACCTTGAAGTCTTTACACACGGAGCCCAATCAGCGAGAGTCAAACATGTTGTTCTTTCAACTAAGTATCAGGGTTGTGTGTGGATAACCATCTGGGCGTGCGGCTGCATTAAGTAGATTACCCATGTGCCGTTCCTCGTGATGGCCTACCACTCTACCTCCTACTTATGTCACTGCTACCTCTTACTTATGTTATTCATACCTTAAGTCGATGTGGTCCTCCTACTGATTTTTCATGGTCAATCCCCCGCTCCAGTCACGGCTTGTGCCAACTACCTATCGTGTGGATCACTTAAATGTCTGAACCCTAAGGTTGACTTTCATATCGATGGTGACAATTGCAAATCTTAAGAAATATGAACACTGGTTTAGCCAAATTCACCTCACTTAGCATACCATGATAATGTTTCAATGTTGTTAAATTATGAATAGCATTTGCATCCCAACACAAAAGCCTTTGGTGTTCTTGAGTTGCCTTTAAATATTAAGTTTGAATAATCTTATTAATTCACACATAGTGTAATGTGAATATCTCATGGAGTTCTTCTTTATAAATGTTGAATAGACTAGCATCCTAATCAATATTGAATGCATGATCAATTTTTATCACGTCTAAAATATTTTTTTATTATTCTAAAATATTGGAGTGACCTCAAATGAATGTTCAGCATGATACAAAACTACATAAGACATGGGCTTATCAAACGATGGTGCTCAATGGAGTGCATAAGACATGCTTTGGTGAGAAGAGATTTTATTTATTCACCATATTAAAAGTCTATTGAATGTGCTTAGTACAATATACAAAGTTTTCTATGATGATTATGCGTAACCATTGGGAGGAAGAACATGAAAGCATTTGATGTTGCTACAAATGATAATGTGGTGTTAGGCATAGTGTGATGATAAAACTAGCTCATCATTTTAGTTAAATTTTTATAATGAAACATTGTCCACACCGAGTATGCATTATTAAATGTCTAAAAAATAAAATTGAAAGACACAATAGCCCCAAATTTTGTTAGTTGAAATAAATATGCGTTAATCTAAAACAAGTACGTTGTGAAGCATGTTTGATAGATGTCATCAATTAAAGGTTGGATGATTATAATAAAACATAAAATAAAAAGCATGTCTTACGACTAGGTAAAGTTATTTAATATCATAATAGTTATAGTTCTCAATCTGAATTAAACGAAATAAATTTGAGAACATGCAACAATATGCAAGTCTTGAAAGAATTCATTATAACTTTAAAAACACACTAGTATTTTGAAATTACATAAATGAAGTTAGTTTTGAATTTGAAAAGTCATATAATACTTCTTTGTTTTACCTGTTATCTATGATGTTATTAACATAAATTTAACACAAGAAATCACACATTATATATAATGTTTGTTGTGAATACTTTTAATAAAGCTAAATTGATAAAGTGTTCACAAATCACCTATACTATAGGTAGTGTTTTCTTTTAATAATGTTTGAATAATTATTACATTTGAATTAATTTTTCTTATTACCTTTATTAATTTTATTTAATTTAGAATAGATGGTATTGTTGCATGCATTACGGATTGTTAAAAAGTTCAAAGTGAAAATTATGTTTTTGTATGCATTATTAAAAATGGATTCAATAATGATCATCCTTATTTAACAAGCAATTTCAAATTCACTTATGTGACTTACCAAAATAAATTTTGCCCATCAACACATTCTTAATGACAATGCTTTTAATATATACTTGAATAGTGGGAGAATGAAATTAATGGTGGCACATAAGACACTAAATATCATCGGAGAGCGAAATTGATTTAAGATGGAAAAAAGAGAATAATTAATGAAAAAAGAATTTTAAACACTTAATTATCAATTACACAATCTAAGTTGGTTAACATTCTCAATAATGAAGACAACGAATGTTTACTAAGTCAAATGGATATGTTCATTTTAAATTGGGATGTTAGATAGGTATCTTTTCATTACATGAATATTTTATAAATATTTTAAAGAAAAATATAAAAATAACATATATGAGAAAATTTTGGGTAAATCACAATTGTATTATAAATTGTGAGGAATAAATTAAATTAAAAAAAATATTTAAATATGAATAAGAGAGGATTAAAATAACTAGTTAAAACGGATATGACAAGACCATATTATGAATAAGGATAATATACAATTAGGATAAGTAGTTAAGATGGATATAGCTAACAGATGGTTAGGAGAACTAGTTAGGATGGATACGAGTACATAGTGATTATAATAGCAAATGGATAAATATAGATGAAAAAGGATATCCCGTGTTCATTATTATATTTTATTATTATCACATTTAAAACATGAGTATATTTTATGAGCAATACTATGTGTATTGCTGCCATGACAAGATCCGTAGCAGTATTACATGTTGTTCACTATGTGTGCAACATTCTCTAATTATATAGTGAACAACATTCTCCAGGTTAACCATCCTTGCCTGCGTATCTGTGTGGATCGTGTTGACCAAATTATTGATGATGTATTAGTGAGAATTTTAGAAGTTTAACAGTGTCTTGGCCCAAGAACTCTTCAAGAGTCACTAAAAAATAATATTCCTTTTAAGTTACACACGCTATTTTGTCACGGTTGTTATCTTTACTCAAAACTTCAGCTAATCTATATTTAATATAATTATGTCATACAAAAATGATTATATTAGCATGCAGTTACATATTAATCGACTATAATACAGTATAGTATGTCAACTATAATATAATATAGTCCTTTAGAAAACTATTTATTAAGTCTATTATTTTGGATTTTATTATATACTCCCATATCAAATTTATATATTAATCTTTTAAAACTTACTAAGGATGCTCATGATATGTAAATTGGCTTAGGCAAGATATTGATTTCTTTGAAAGAGAAAGATTATTTGAATAAAAAAATCAACGAAAGATAATATATATATATAATCAAAGGAAAAAACGCATCTACAATAAATAGATTAAAATATTTATTTAGCATCTAAGTTTACTTTGATTTAGTCTTAATACTAGTTCAACCTCTAGTCTAGGATAATAATAAAATCTTAATCGAATTAATCAAATTATTATTAAGTTAAATATTTAGTATTGTAAATAATAATCAAATATATAAGACTCACATGCTGAAAGTGATAAATCATCTAGTTAAAGAATTTAAAACTTTGTCTTAGTCTACACTTTGTGACAAATTTCCAAAACATGTTGAGTATATTAGTGCTGTTTTTAGTACTTTAATAATTGGTGTTGCTGCTATTTCAATTAATTATGATGCATCAGTGTTACTGACTATTAAAATAAATTAGGTAGCGATTCCAAAGCCTTAACAAGTTGGAATACTAGCATGGAATTAAAATCATGGAAAGGTGTCAACTGGCAACAGCAGAGAGTGCAAGAACTTTACTTAAACAATTCTGAATTGTCTGGTAAGCTTTGGCCATTTTGGTGCGATCTTCCATCTCTTAAAGTTCTCAATCTTTCTAGCAACAATCTAAGTGGCACACCCTTGTCATCCTGGTGTGCCACCCTTTCATCCAGCTTGCAAGTTGTTGATCTCTCAAATAATCATTTTCTGGTTCAATTATCTAATTTCATGAACAGTAGCACTTTACGGGAGCTTCGTATTAATAACAACTCATTTTTTGAGATTTGCCAAGCAGCATATCCGACTTGTATAATCTTGACGTGGCTAGACATTGCTTTTAACGACTTTACCATGCAAAAACCAAGTAAATTGGGACATCTTCGCAATTAATCTATTTTCAGAGCTAATCCTTTGAATAATAGCTTCATATTCTGTTTAAACCAAGGATTTCCAGCGTTAAAATACCTTCGTCTTCCTGAGTGTCAACTTCAAGGTTCCATTCCAGATAATTATGTAATCTTCATTCACTAGTTCAGCTTTACATCCAGAGCAACAATCTCGTTGGCATACCAGAATGTTTGGGTAATTTAAAAAACCTTCAGGTAATATCCTAGTATCTTTTTATGCTTAATAAATATTAATTATGAATTATTTTATACAGGAGCTTGACATTAGTAACAATTCATTTTCTGGAGAGGTACCAAACAGCATATCCAAGTTATATAATTAACATGGCTAGAGATTCTTTGAATAATTTTACCATGCAAAGACCAAGTAATTTGGGACATCTCCCCAAATTAATCTATTTCCTGCCGGAGCTAATCCTTTGAATAATACACTTCATATTTTGTTTAAAACCAAAGGATTTCCAGCGTTAAAATACCTTGATCTTTCTGAGTGTCAACTTCAAGGTTCTATTCCAAGTAATGTATGCAATATTCGTTCATTGGTTGAGCTTTACATATGGGGCAACAAACTTGTTGGTAGAATACCAGAATGCATGGGCAATATCAAAAATCTTCAGGTAAAGCATTTAAATGAAACTTTTATAGAAATAATCTTGTGCATTTACAGGGACTTGCCTTAGTACTAATGGACTTACTGGAACAATTCCAAAGTCTCTGGGGAACTTAAAGAACCTCGAGCAGCTGTACTTAAGTAATAACAGCCTTTCCGGAACTATACCAGAGAGTTTGGGGATCTAAACAAGCTCGAGCAGTTGGATTTGGGTGAGAACAAGCTTACTGGCAATATACCCGACCGACTGTAAATCTGGCTCATTTGAAATTTTATCTCTGCAGTATAATAAGCTTTCAGGTGGATTATCCTCTGATATATCCAATTTAACAAGCTTGCAGGTATTGTTTAAGTCAAACTCTCTGCATGGTCGAATTCCAAATACCATTGGTAATTTGTCCAACCTTGTGTCTTTGACAATGGACAATAATGAGTTCAGTGGCAGTCTCCCTGATAGTATTTCTGGTACAATCCAACATATATTCTTGATAATAACAGCTTAAGTGGACCAATCCCAAACAGTTTAGCACCTCAGCTATGCTCTTCGGCACAAATAATATCCTTTGGTTACAACAATCTTGAGTCGACTATTCCTGCATGGTTTGCCAACTGTAGTAAGTTATGGTCATTTTCTTTGCATGGTAATAATTTCCATGGAACTATACCACGAGAACTTGGCAACCTGTCTCTTTATCAAAATCTTAACGTATTCCGACAAAGAAGAAAAATTACTTGCGACGTGTGCAATTTCAACATCCTTGAATTCTGACATCAATGGCCTGCATATGACGTTAATCAATTTAAACTCAGCTTGATTTAGGTGACAACTTGTTAAGTGGTAATACCAGCGGAACTTGGAAAACTTGTAAGTTTACAAATATTACGGCTTGGCAACAATAAGCTCTCTGGTTCCATCCCTCCTCAGCTTGCAAATGCAGTTTCACTACTTTTATTGACATTGCTAATAACAGCTTAGTGGGTAATATTCCAGAAGAGTTTGCGACTCTGAGCTTTCTCACAGTTTTCAACGTATCTCACAACAATCTCACCGGGTCCATTCCCAGTGGAGGCCAACTTCCCACGCTAGATGCTTCTTGGTTTGAAGGAAATCCAGGTCTTTGTGGGCTCCCACTCAACAGAACGTGTAACTTCCCACCCCAACTATTTCAGTTGTTGAAAACAGTGATAATGCTACCATTTTTACGGTTGTTAATGGGTTTGTTATGGGACTTGCAGTTGCTTTCTTACCAGGGGTGTTGGGAGGTTATTTCTACTTTGGTGTTAAATATATTAACAAGTATTTAAAAACGATCGTATTTACAGAATCAAAGTTCAACATCTGGGAGCTCATCATCTTTGTCTCAGAGTACAAACTTTGAAAGTGTGGAATAAACACATGTACTTTAGTTTGCATGTTTATGAGCTGGTTTGTAATATTAGTATCACAATCAGAATTTTAATAAATTTTATTTATTTATTTTTGTTAGTAACAACCCATCGTAAGACCACCCAATGTTAAAAAAATACCAGTTTTGCAATTACTTATAATTATAATTTATAATAATATAATTATAATTGCAAGATGTAATTTATAGTAATGCGTATGTGTCAGAAAGAGAATACCTTGGTGTGGTAATGGTGGTTGTGTGTGTGGCGGTCGTAGGTGTGTCTAAGAGAAAGATTGTGTTTCTCAGTGATCTCATGTGTCTATACGGTGATGGTTGTTTGGAGGAAAGTGTTGTGAAGCCTGGTTTGTTTTTTATTCCCTGTTTTGTTTGCAAATGTTAATCCTCTAAATCAAACACTAATAATGCTTAGGCGATTTTTCTTGAATTTTCTTATTAAATTATACAGATTTGCAATTGTTAGTGTATAATTCCTGCGCGCTTGGGTAACTTTGAGAATCTCAAGGGACTTAACTTGGGGTTCTTTTCAGTGCTATACCAAGTCAGCTGACAAACCTTTTCGTAAGTACTAATCCTTCGTTACAACCAACTCTTTCCGGTAGCAGCACCCAGCAGCACCAACATCTTTTTCTTTGGAATCCAGCATTCCTGTAGACTAATTGCAGTTATGAGTTAGAGTGCACATCCTCTCAAGCAGCAGCAACTTCCTTGGACCTGCATTTCACATCATGGGGTGACTGAGGATTTACCAGCCAAACTTGAAAATCTAGAGAATTACACCTTGGCTTTTTGCACCGTGCCTGCTGATCTTGCAAATGCAGTGTCATTGACTTATCTCCATAAGGAATTTAGAACCTCATGGGTTCAATGTCTCAAAAGACAACCGTTCCAAGTGGAGGTCGGTTTATCACCCTTAATAGTAATTTGTGCTCTTTGAGAAATTTGGATTTATGTGGTCTTCCATTGGAAAACAGAAGTGATTTGCATATGCCACCTAAGATGATGATCAGTGAGATGGGGTTTGGCCACGTACTAAATTAAATAGGAAAAAGGTTACATGTATTTTATGTGTGGACTAGAGACGTACATAACTGTGTGTGTGTGTTTATAAATATGAATTCTCACATATTTTAGGCGTACATAACTATGTACAGGTATATATATGAAATGTTCAGTAAAATTGTTTATTTTATCCACACACTTTCATACACATAGATGTCGTTATTGGTGCTCAAGGGGCGTTCACTATAGAAAAAGGAGGCATATCTAGCATATCATGAGTGTGTGTCAATCGTTTAATAATATAATTAATATTATCCAACCCACGTCGAGTGCATATGGGACCCAGAATATTGTGCAGTATTTTTTTTTCGTTTAATAAATATATAAAGTTAGTTTCAATCAATAGGAGATTAATATAAAAATAAGAATAAGCTTCATTATCCAGTGACCAAATTAAGGAGTTGTTGTGTTGTCGATGAAAACGATATAGTTCGACAGTATAAATAAGAATTTGTATACTAATTATAAGCACAAATTGTTTCTTTTATTCCATGACAATGAAATACTGATATGACATGGTTACCATCTGGTTTCTACATGGTCGCCATCATGTAGCACTGCTGCACGTGGCTGCTTCTGTCCGTCTGCACTGCTCTGCCCCACCTTTTCTGTGGGGTCTGCACAGCCTATGTGACTTCCATTGTAGGAACAACTCCCAATGAAGCTTTGTGTTGGTTAAAGGTGGCTGGCAGTAAAGCCTTTGTAAAAATATCAACCAGTTGGAACGTATTGCTTCATCCTTCACTTGCTCACGAATATAGTGAAAGCATACGTGAATATGTTTCGTTCTAGAATGGTACTGTGGGTTCCTAGTTAGCACAATGGCGTTTTGATTGTCACACTTAAGGAGAGTAGGTCCTTGCTAGTGAAGCATTAAACCTGAGAGGTGCTCCCTCAACCAAATAGCTTCTTAAGTAGTTGTTGTCATGGCTATATACTCTGCTTTAATACTTGAAAGTGCAATAATTTGTTGGCGCTTATTGGCCCACTCCTAAGACTAAAATAATAACCAGACATGGATTTTCTCATGTCAACGTCTCCTGCAAAATCTGCATCTGAGTATTCGGTTAATCTAAGGGCTACACTCCTTTCATACACTAACTCAAAGTTCTATGTTCCCTTGAGATATCTTAGGATCCGCTTCATTGCTAACCAATGTTCCCAACCAGCATTCTCCATGAACTGAGAAACTTATCCGATGGCAAAAGCAATATCTGGCCTCATACAAACCATTAGATAGATGAGACTACCTACCATTGGGCGATAAGGAACTACTGTCATTTGTTGCTTCTCTTGTTCAATCGTTGGACTCATTTCTCTTGACAAATGCAAATTTGATTGCATTGGAGTAACAACTAGATTTATCTTGTTGAGGTTAAATCTTCTTCAGATATTATGCACGTATTGCTGCTGTGACAGTTGTACCATTCCACTGCTTCGTTGTACCTTTATACCTAGGCAATAGTTGATCTTACCAAGGTCAGTCATATCAAACTCGTCCATAAACTCTTTCTTGGTCGTGATCATAAGTTCTATGCAGTCGTCGACATACATAGCTACGATGATCAACCTATCTCCTAGCAACTTGATGTAAAAATTGGTATCCGTTGTACTCCTATGGAAACTAGCTGAGATTCTCTCTATTCTCTCGTATCATGCACATGGACTTTGCTTCAAGCCGTATAGGGATTTTATGAGTTGATAATACCAGCTCGATCTCTACCCCTCAAACTCAAAACCCTATGGCATAGTCCCTAAACCTTCTCTTTGAGGTAGCCATTAAGGAAGGCTGTTTGACGTCCATTTATTCCACCTCTAAGTCAAACTCCATTGCTAACGCCATTAGCAAATGAATTGAGGTAAGTTTCACAACTAGTGAGAATGTCTCTTTAAAATCAATCCTTCTACTTATGAGAAGCCACGAGCTACTAAGCATGCCTTGAATCTGCATGCTTGACCATATATGTCTGGTTTGATCTTAAACAGCCACTTCATGTTCACTACCTTTCTTTTAGGAGGTAACTGTGCTAGTACTTGGTAGTAACTGTTTGGCACAAAATGCACGTCTTGGGCATCTGTTGCAAAGAAGAACAACTCGAGCTGTGGTTGAGGCTCTGCTTCTGCATGAGATCTCATAGCCTCCTTTCTAGATGCTACACGAGTTGCTTGCAGAGCTATTTCCTCACGATGTTTGCTGCCCCTCTCTATGAGAATTGGAATTCTAGTGGAGCGACAAAGGGGAGCAACAACTTGAGGATGTCTATTGTCTTGCTGGATCCTTGCCTCTACTGAGCCTAAAGGCGAGGCTCCTCCTTGCTCCTGATTTGTAGAATGTATCACTTTCTCCTTGCCATCACTTTCGGCATCTACGAACAGCGAGATTTTCATGTTACCCTAATAGCATGTTACCATAAATACGAGTTTCATTCAAAATTACATCTCGGGATTTTATTAACTCCTCGTTATCTAGGGCTAGCAGCTTATACACTTTACTTTGGTGACTGTATCCAAGTAGAGCCGCCATCCTCGTCTTAGAGTTCAGCTTCTGCTATAACTACTTAGGAATGTGTGCAAACTCTAGACAACCAAAAATCCTTAAATTGGACACATCTAGCTTGCGTCTTGTCCATAACTCTTCTAGTGACTTGCCTTGTTGCATAGATGAAGTAGGGGCCCAATTACGCAAGTAAGCTGCTAGCTATACCGACTGCCTTTGCCCAATATGTCTTAGGAAAACCTAAGTCATATAGCATGCTACGAGCACACACTACAAACCTATGATTCATGTGCTCTGCAATGCCATTTTGCTCAAGAGCATAAGACACAAAAACTTGTCTTGTTATTCCATGTGCTTTGTAATAATTTGCAAAACCATGTGACAAGTATTCACCCCCACCATCACTACGGAGGATACATAACTACTAGCTAGTTTCAACTATTGCTATTGCATGGAATGCTTGGAAACTCTGCAGCGCCTCACCTTTGCATGCAAGGAACTTCACCACCACTTTGCGGGAATAATCGTTTATGAAGGAAATAAAGTAGTGCTTCCTACCTAGTGAGTTCACCTGCATAGGACTGCATATATCAGTGTGAATTATCTCAAAAGAGGACGAGAGCCTCAAGAGCTCATTTCACTATTAAAAGGCTGCTTATATTATTTCTCATGAACACAATGTTCACAAAATGTCAAAGATGATGGCTGGATTTTCAAACATGTCACCATGTCTTGATCCTTGAGCTTGTGTATGGCATGTTGATTAATACAACCTGATTTACTATTTCCAAAACAGTGCAAGGCACACAGAACAAGTTGCCAACTCGAATGATATCTGCAACCTTACCATGCACCTGGTGTGCAAGAAAACAACCTCTCCAAGGAGAGATGACAATTTCAAAACCATGCTCATAAATGATCTCCACATAGAGTAGTGTTTGAGTAGTAGCAAGACCTCAGATATGTGTACAATTGCTCTAGACTTGGAGGGAAGCTTGATCTTTATGGTACCTTGAGCTATTACATCTAGCTCTACACCATTTCCAATGACTACTTTGCCTCTACATGGCTGGAGATTAAAATGAATCTGCCTCAAAGAGGTTACATGTTGACCTACTACATGGTCTAACCAAATGACATCTTGTCTGGTTACCCTGTCATCTAAGTTGTGCATCATCAAGATGATATTAGCTAAAGCCTTGTGTGACTTGGGACACTCATGTCCATAATGACTGGGCTCTTTACATTTGTTACAATGTCCCTTCCTCGTGCTGAAACCTGGAGCAGCTCCTGGAGGTGGTTCAATAGTTCTTTGACCAAGTTGATCCCATACAGTTTTCTTGCCATTAGATGACGTCTTAAACTTCTTCTTTCACTTTCCACCTTTGCTAGAGGTTCCTTCAAACGAAGTTGAGTATAGGATCTACTCCCTAGCCTTGTTGTCAGTTTGTTCTCCAGCATTGATATTGACCAGGTCTAGCCAAATTCTATGGAAGTTGAATCCTCCTTGTACAATACTACAGGTCCTAAGCAATGACACCAAACCACTACGTAATCCCTTTTTTAGCATAGCCTCAATGTCCGTCTGAGGAGTTCGTGTGCCCTAAACACTATCAATCTGTTGAACTGTATCTCTCATCCTACTCAAGTAGGACAAGGCTAACTCACTTGGACCCTGAGTCAACTTGAAAAAGCCTTCAGGGACCCTAAAGTTGCCATGCTCTCCTTCCCAAGAGCATTCTTGAGAGCCTTCTAGTTCTCTACTGATGTTTTACTAGTGTCCAAATGATAGAATTTTCCAAGGGATCTCTGAGCCATTAATAACCTCCCATATATGCCCTTCTCCATGAGATAAAACTGGAGAGACATTGACCATCCATGGAAACCCTTTCCATCATAGACCTCAACCATGTCTCCTCATGATGAAGTTGCCATGGTCCCAAAATCATAGTTACGAACAAAGCCAGGATCCTGGCTGTGTTCACCGTGTTTCATGAATACAGCCATGGGTCGTGTTCCCATGGCCGTGTTAGTGAACAGTGTTTCATGTTACGAACACGAGCTGTGATCCTGACGACCACAACCGGGATCAAGTCCTGTGTTCATAACATGAAACACTATTTAGAATATTCTCAATAAAATATACTCACAGAATATTCTTTCTAGGGCGCATAACTAGTTTAGGGTTTAGGGTTTAGGGTTGAGATGTAGGATATTTGAGTGAAGTAGTTTGCAAATAAAAATACTAAGAATAATATAATAAATAATAGCATATTTCTAGAATAATATAATTTAAAAATAGCATATTCTTAAAATATTCACTAGAATATTTACTAGAATATTGGTGAGCCATTATGTTCCGTGGTCGGGTTCTAAAATTTGAGACTCATTTTCGTGTTCCGTGTTCATGTTCGTAACTATGTCCATAATTATTCATTCACGCTCTGATACCAAGTTGAGAAATATATATTACTTAACTATTTCTCTTCTTATTGTTGTCACAAAACAACTTTGATTATATATATAAATAAGTCTGTACGTCTTCAACTTCTTTTGAACATGAACACCACCGGTCACTTAATCTCATGTTATATAAGGCACATATTCTTAACATATACCCAACTTGTAACTTGCTTATCATACGGACTGGAATTTTATATTTTACTGCAAAGTACCAAGAGTTCCCACTCACGCTTCACGTGTGTTTATAAAACTCATACCTGTTCTTTGCCTTGTAGTTTATTCTCAAATGCCAATTGATGGGTTAGAATGAATTAATTACTAGCCAACGGTCATTAACATAAATTATGACAAACTAATCATTCGGATGTCTAGGATCAATGAGTTATGTAGATATAACTAAAACTAGGTGAACATAATGTTGCATTTGTAGATTTTAGCTTTTGACAGTGTCAAAAGCTAAAATCCTATTAATATAAAATTTGAGTTTGTGGTTTTTCAATGGCCGGTGACGACAAAGACAAACAGGGGCGTATACGCCTGTACATGTATGGCCGGTGACGACAAAGACAAACGCGTATACGCCTGTACATGTATGTGTGGCATATATGTGGCATCTTCTCATACCTTACGTGATAATAAAATACAAAGTGTTCCCGTATTTCACGCAGTTGTCACAAAACTTAAACTGGTAGTATAAATTGGGCCTTTTTTCTTTATACTTCCCTATATGCAAAACATGCGTAAGGATTCATTTGTTCCACGGGAATTGAAAGGTTTCTAGGTGGGTTTGTGCACAAAGGAAAGGTAAAGGAGGATTCATTCGGCCAAGAAGCATAGAAAAAATACGCCGTCCACGCTAGAAGCTCTTAATCGCATAAATCAAGAGACAGCATCTGAACTTCCCAATGACATACATGTGGATGGCAAGAAACTCATTATGAAAAGTGATGAACTTCCCAATGACATACAACAGGATATAAAAAGTGACGTTGCTCCCAGACAGTTGCACAACAAGGTAAAGGGATCAATGAGCCAAGCACCACCAAGAGATCACAAAAACCACCTCAGAATTTATGCAATGGTGGTTTGGCTTGGCGATTCCAACAATAGAATTAAAGGTAAATAAACATTCTTTGGTATCAATTGCTTACCTTCTGAAGATTTAGCTTAAGTAAACGACTTAACAAGTCCTCTGCTGCCTGTAGCTCCTGTGGAGAAGAGATAACTATTTAATGGGGTTCACAAGGGACAAATATTCTAGAGGGGCCTCTGACCTAGGGATAGATAACTATGAGACTAGTGATAAGGTAATATAAAACAATTTTTATTGATTATTATTTTAATTAACTTAATTTTTTAATTAAACAGGCCTAGAATATATTAGATTCCTCATCGAATATTTCTTGGTCAACAAAATGATGGAATGAATATTCTTGTTGGATAATCAAAGCAGAATGAATAAAAACATCACTCGTACGTGGTTTAACCATTTGGTTAAGCTAAGGAAAAGAATATTCTTCAGTCGGCACTATATTACTGAAATGAATATTTTTTATTATTCAGATATATATCAAAACATCTTACACTACTGCTGGAAATTAAGTTTTTATATGGATTACAAAAGAAATATGTATATATTCATTAAGACAAACACCTAACTATAAGTTCCTCTTCTTCCTTAGCAGTGCAACAATCCTTACCCCATGTTATGTTGTTCATGAAATAACTGTTGAGTCCATATCTTCTTCAGGTTAATGTCATTTGCTATTCTAACTTTGACTAACCTCACTAGTTCAAAAGATTTCTATGTACCTAAAACATTTCTGCCAAGGTCTATAAATGCAATAAGCAATGATCATGCTCCTAACCAATATCCTAAATGAGGTCACCCTATCTTATTAGCTGCTCAATTACAAGTTGCATAAGTCGAACACTCTTAGTTACTTAGCATGAAACATTATAACATGTTTTTTACCATGATTTTAATAATGGTTGGAAATATCCACGAGAATGGTGCTGCCTAATTGAAGTGGATTCATTACTATTGGATTTTCAGAGAAGAGCATCACTAGTAAAGATTTCTAGGAAGGTAACAAGTAAACGAGAATGAAGTAGTACTTTCATTCTATATCAATATCACCAACCTTGTCTGCGATAAATATAATATGTTGTAACAAGTTCTAAACCATTAACTTTAATAATTGCTTACGCAACTTTAGGGATCATAACGACTGTAGCAAACACCATCATGAAACCTTATGCTGCCAAGTGCATGCCTATGAGCCTTATTGAATTGAGGTGCAATATGCTGTTGTTATCCAAAATAAATGCCATAAGGTCCAAGATTGTTATAGTTTTAATATGGTGGGTTGATTACTTGAGTAAAGACTGTAAGATATGTGAAATATGTGAGAAAAAACCCAAATAGACCTGAATCATCATGACCAGGGCCCTTTTATTAACACCAATTGGCCTTTGCTTAGTTGGATTAATGCGAAATGGAAAGATTGTGACAAAGATGACTAAATTAAAATCGACCTCACCTACCTCCTCTTAAAATCACGTTTATGAATCTGGGGTGTAGTGCTGATTAATAAGAACCCTCAACCTTTTATATGCCTCTTGCTGCCCCACTTCCTCATCAAAGAATAACATGCACATCTTCTCAATGTTGCAAACAGTCAAGTCATCATATGTTCCACAACTCGATACCAATACTAATATGTATAGCATAAGATCATCCTTGATGTCAATGGTCCCAACTAGAGCAACGGCAACGGCAGTAGAGGTGTTAATCCCAAAGACTTACCATCTGCTGTAGATGTACCGCCCCCTTTGCCTGAATGGAAATCTGCTTCTTCATGTTTTAAGTGCACCCTCCACCTCCTCTAGTTGCCACAACAATGATGGTTTTGCCTATTTATGTATGCATGACGGGCCTATTGTCTTTTTGTTATGTGTATTCTATATATAAACTTACCTACATCAGTTGTATATCTAAGCTGTCAAGTTGTACACGCTCATTAATATGACACGCACTGAAACTAGCCCCGAACTGGCCCAGCCACGCACCGAAACTATTGCCTCTAGGATAGGAAAAATTGTTATGCATTCTTTTATTTATGCATCTGTATGTTCCATTTGTTCATCTACATACACAAACGCTTATGTTAAGTGTATGATGCGCACAGAATATGTGTAAACATGTGATACAGACTGTTATACAGACCATAATTTACATAAAAAAAAAACTACTCCTATGTATTCTGTCGTTTGCGTTTGTTCCTTATAGAATCTTTTCTAGTAACGAATGGTATGTGATATGGTTTGTACTGCATTTTGTATTATTTGTAATGCTTTAATTGTTTGTTTAGGTGGCAAGCAAAAGGTGTTGGAACTGTGGGCGTGCATTTAACAGCGACAAAGAATTGATGAATCATACAAATTCAGCGAGACATTCTTCTCTTCCTGTTGTTTCGGAGCATTGGAAGAATGATAAGTATTTAACTCCTTTTCTGGAGAATGATCCGTTATTATACAGCTTCGATGAAGAGGTTGAAGGTGTGTGTGTGTGTGTATACGTATTGCACACAGAGATACACGTATGATATAGAACAATCCCATTTTGTGTGCGTGTATTTGTGCTTCTGTGCAGCATATTATACATTATATTTATTAAAATGCATGTATACATACCTACGTAATACATTTGCTTTGAGTCTGTATGTAAGTTTACAGGACATAATAAAACACCAGGCATGGACTTAATGCACATAAGATTTTGCACATAGCGTTACAAATTATTAATATACGTGTCCGTTGTGTGTGTGTGCGTGTGTGTAAATACTTACGGGCAAGTGATTCTACACAGACATGGATACCGATGCTGGAGGTAATAATCAGGTGCATATTTTCATTTTATGTATGTGTGTGTGAGATATATATACATATTATTATGTCCATATTCTGAAGTTTTTGTTCTACGATTACGACAGAAGAACTCATGAATGAGATAGCGGATTTGAACATAGAGGACTATCCCAGTCTCAAATCTTCAAATACGCCGATGGAATCTTCAAGTGAAGTGGTAAATAATTTACCCAATGAGAAGAAGGGAAATGTCACCTTTGGGAGTGTGGTAAAGGAAGAAATACGCAGTGTGAACAGTAAGTATTTTAGCTCTTATGGCGAGTATGGCATCCACAGAGAAATGCTTGGCGATAAAGTGGCATATCATACATCATATTTATGCTATGTTCATATATATATATATATATATATAGACACACACACACACACACTACACTTTGCACCAATATATACCTAATCATTACATGGTTATTATGTTTATACAGTACGATTCAGACTGTTTATTCTGTTTGCTGCTATGTACTATGTACATCTATTGATGATATTACGTGCATGTTGTTTAATGTCATAGTTTTCAGGTAAGGACAGAAGCATATCAGAGGGCTATTATGAATAATCCGACTCTTTTGAAGAATGCCATTGTTATGGATATCGGCTGTGGAACAGGAATTCTTAGGTAGAATTCATGTAGTCTTATCCTATTAATTGTATATAAATGTGTTTGTGTATATATATACATATGTACATATGTGTGTGTGTGTGGGTGTGTATTTATGTATGTGTTTGCAGCTTGTTTGCGGCAAAGGATGGTTCACCGAAGGTTATTGCTGTAGATGGAAGTGAAAAGATGGCTGTGGTTGCACGGCAAGTATCATATATTCTTACATGTGAATGCATAATAAGTGTGTATATGTTTATATCATACAATATCTACATATGAATATATACACTGACCATATTGAACTTATATGTTTCTCTGCTTCACATTTTACATGTTGTGTATATTGATGTGTGTGTGTGTGCGCGTGCGTGTGACATCTTTCTCTATATGCATACATTTTATCATATACATGCGTTGTATATGTGTATTTTATATGTATATATAATGTTAGTACAAAAAAAAATGATATTGTTGAAATTCAAACTTGTAAGATATAACCAATCTTCTTTTCATATTTGAGAGATATGTATATGGCGTCTCTTCACACACACGCACACATTTATATATTGATCCAGTTTATTTCACAGGTCGCTAAAGAGAACGGGTATATATGATAGGTCGTGAGAGGGATGATTGAGGAATTAGATAAATCTCTGCCGTTCGATTCACACAGCGTTGATGTGATAATCAGCGAATGGATGGGTTACTGTCTACTGTACGAGTCCAGAACCCAAGGCTTGTACCACCTTTGCCAAACCCAGCTACATGCTGCACAATACATAAAATTTACAATCAAGATGTGTGTATCTGCACGCTCGTATGTGAATATCATGCGCCCGCGCGTGCGTGTGTGTGAGAGAACACTCATGTTATTCACTTATACATGCATAATAAATCACGACATAGGCTAGCGCTGAAGATAAAGCTATATATATGTATATGCATATCTACACGTAATGTTGCATTTGTAGATTTTTAGCTTTTGACACACAATATCCTATTTACATAAAATTTGAGTTTGGGTTTTTCAATGGCCGGTGACGACAAAGACAAACAGGGGCGTATACGCCTGTACATGTATGTGTGGCATATATGTGGCATCTTCTCAGACCTTAGGTGATAATAAAATACAAAGTGTTCCCGTATTTCACGCAGTTGTCACAGAACTTAAACTGGTAATATAAATTGGGCTTTTTTCTTTATACTTCCCCATATGCAAAACATGCGCATTTGTTCCACGAGAATTGGAAGGTTTCTAGGTGGGTTTCTGCACAGAGGAAAGGTAAAGGAGGATTGATTCGGCCAAGAAGCATAGAAAGAATACGCCGTCCACGCTAGAAGCTCTTAATCGCATAAAGCAAGAGACAGCATCTGAACTTCCCAATGACATACATGAGGATGGCAAGGAACTCGTTATGAAAATCCCAATGACATACATCAGGATATAAAAAGCGATGGTTGCTCCCAGACAATTGCACAACAAGGTAAAGGGATCAATGAGCCAAGCACCACCAAGAGATTACAAAAACCACCTACGAGTCTCAGAATTTACGCAGTCACCTGGAACATGAATGGGAAGGTAATTTTAACCGGTTTCTCTTGTTCAAACACACACACATTTCTCCTTTCGCAGATTGCACAGAAATCACTTCCGAAGCTTGCACAGAAATCACTTCCGAAGCTTCTTGATAATGGACGAGGAAAATATGATTTTTATGTGATTGGCTTACAAGAATCACCCCCATTCTTGGTAGGCAGTATAGGTAAAGTCTCTATAGATGGCGTGAGTATGTTTCTCTCCATAAGTCAATTCTTTATCGATCATCTTCTGACTTATTGCAGTCTACTTATCTTTTTTTCTCTGCAGCCTAGTGGCAAAGTCGGCTATCGGATCCTTGCAACTATACGTCTTTGGGAAATCTTCGCTGCAGCCCTACATTTCAGGTAGACTCTATGATTTTTTATAATTGTTTATAAACTCTCTTAGGCAAGAGAGTTGACAAACTGAAATTTCCCGGTTTGAGAGACGTCATAGGCAGGCAAAAGGGCGCGGCGTTACATTGTCATTCAGTGTTTGCGAAACATTCTTTCTTTTTATCTCTTCACATGTCGCAGATGAGAAGCTCTCTCTCTCTCTCAAAGAAAAGCTAACAATGTGTGCTTTCTTGCAGCTCATGAGAAGAAGCTCAAGGAAAGAAATCTGCAGTATTGCAAGCTTGAGAAAAGATATCCACCAGACCCATAAACTCCTGTATTGGAAATGCACCGGTTCGATGGACATTTAACAAAACAATACAAATGGAAACTCAGTAGATGAATCGGATGTGGTTGGCAATTCTAAATAAATTTTCTTTGGTATCAATTGGTTACCTTCTGAAAATTTAGCTTAAGTTAACGACTTAACAAGTCCTCTGCTGCCTGTAGCTCCTGTGGAGAAGAGATAACTATTTCATGTGGTTCAGAAGGGACAAATATTCGTCTGACTTTTAAACCAACCTATAAATAGGACTTAGGGATAGATAAGTATGAGACTAGTGATAAGGTAATATAAAATAATTTTTATTGATTATTATTTTAATTAACATAATTTTTTAATTAACTTAATTTTTTAAATTAAACAGGAGAATCCCATCTTGAGTCCCCACAAAAAAAAGGCTTGGCCCATGGGTTTAGAATATATTAGATTCGTCATTCAATATTTCTTAATCAACAAAATTTCACTAGTGATGCAGTGAATATTTTTGTTGAGGAAAAGAATATTCTTGGGTCGGCACTATATTACTCAAAGAAGTGTTTTTTGATTATTTCAGAAATCTTGCACTATTGCTGGAAATTAAGCTATTATATAGATTACACAAGAAATATGTACATATTCATCAAGTTCCTCTTCTTCCTCAGCATTGCAATAATCCTTATCCCCTGCTATGCTGTTTATGCAATGGATGTTAAGTTCATATCTCCTCTGGCTTTAAGCTATTTACTATTCTAACTTTGGCTAACCTTGCTAGCTCAAAAGATTTCTTTGTACTTAAAACATTCATGCCAAGGTCTATAGATGCAATAAGTGATGATCATGTCCCCAATCCAGTATCCCAAATGAGGTCACCCTATCTTGTTAGCCGCTGAATTACAAGTTGCATAAGTTGAATACAACAAAAGCTTGTAGTGTTCAAGTTTAAGTTACCATGGAACATTATAGCATGTTATTTTACCATGATTCTTGATAATAATCATGATTATCCATGAGGATGGTGCTACCTAATTAAAGTGGATTTATTACTGATGGATTTTCAAAGGCTTAAAACAAGAGCATCACCAATAAAGATTCATAGAAAAGGTAACAAGTAAACAGGAATGAAAAAAGAGAACTAAGTAGTACCTTATCTTTTGTCAATATCCCAATCTCGTCCACGATAAACATGATATGTTGTAGCAAGTTCCAAGCCAATAACTTCAACTACTTATGCAACTTTGGAAATAATAGCAACTGTAGCAAACACCATCATGAAACCTTGTGCTACCAAGTGAATGCTTATGAGCCTTACTGAATTGAGGTGCAACATGTTGTTGTCCAAAGTAGATGCCATAGGGTCCAAGTTGGTAAGAAGGTCCAAGATGACTAAATTAAAGTCGAACTCACTTACCTCCTCTCAAAATCGTGTCTATGAATCTAGGGTGTAGCGCTCATCGATAAGAACCCTCAACCTTTTATATGCCTCTTATTGCTTCACTTCCTTGTTAAAGAATGACCTACACATCTCCTTAATGTTGCAGATGGTCAAGTCATCATATGTACCACAACTCGATGTCAATACCGGATCATCCTTGATGTCAATGGTCTCAATAGTTGGCATTGCCTCTTGGAGCAATGGCAACGATAGCAAAGGTGTCAATCCTAAAGAGCTACTAGTTGCTATAGATATACCAACCCCCTTTGCCTGAGTGGAAATCTACTTCTTCGCCTTCATTTTTAGTACACCCTCCACCTCCTCTAGTTGACACAACAATGATGGTAAGTCACCGACATGTTGCATGTGTATGGTTGCCTTCCAAGTTGAGACTTCTCCCTCTGGAAAGTCCAATCATAATGGGACGTACTATTGCTTGAATGGGGTAAGAAGTCTTCTTGCTTCACATGTGAGGAGAACTAGTATGGTCCTAAAAGAGCTTCATGGTGGTGTTTAGTGCAAACTGTTATGATTTCATAAACCCACAATAAAACTTAGAGTTGCCTAATTAAATAAAACCAGCATACTTTCAAATCATCCTTCTAGCCGACTCTTCTCATTTAAAGAATTCCCTTGGCTTTATGGAAAAAGTGAAGTGAATACACTCTAGCATGGACTAGAACATTGACATCTTGCATTTAGTACACATTTCATTGAACCAGGTGCAAAATTCCTCTTTACTACTAAGGTTGTCATTGTCTTGGAGTAAGTTCTCTACGATATCCATGGCCTCATCTCGAACTACTCTCTCGTATAGATCTATTATGAACCATTTCAACCACTCCTTATATTGTACTCCAAGCAAGTCTAGTGTTTGTTGCTCATCCTTCCAATCTAATCAGTCAAATTTGTTTAGGTACCATGTCCACAACTCGTTTATGATATGGACTCTAGATAGTGCGTATATCTTCTCAAGCCCTATCCATCGACATTGGCTATGAGGGATGTTAGTGACCCTTTGGAACCAATTATCACCCAATGTTGAATATATGATAGCAAATAACTTCATTATTCGCTTGTTGTGCTTCTTATAAACTTATTGTTTAGCTTTGGCCTTTGGTTTTGGAGTGCTTCACATCTTTGTCAAGGTCCTCCTCAATCTCATTCTGTAAATGGATACGCACTATAAGCCCAATAAAGAAAATAAATCTAATTACCTTGAACATGATTTTTGCACAAATCAGATTCGACAAAGGATGCCATGTTGACTTGCTTGTTGCACTTTCTCTCCACTATCAAATGTTTTTTGCAGTTTGTCTTGCTCAATGAAGCTAGGATCTTAGAGGCACCCTCCACACTAGCACAACAATAAGAGATGTGACAGTGTGGTCTCAATGGAAGTGGCAAAAGAATTGCAATAAGTAAATTAATACACAACACAAGCTTAATTAATTATCTATTGATTTGCTTGAACATAGTGACAAGCTGGAGATCATCCGCATCAGATTTTTAAATAAAACTAGGTCAGACCTGAACAACCCATTGTTTTCTCTGTTTTCTCTCCTCCTCCTATGTTACCTCCATGTACAGCCTCTACAAAGCCTACAGCCTGTGGTTGCCATCCCATGATGTAAAGAACTTCATAAAGAGGAAAGGACACCATGAATGGAACTTGGGATCTGCTAGGTTGCTTTCAAAAAACTCATGTAAAGCGAGATGTCCAAATCCAAATTAAGCAAATCTTCCTCAGAGATTGGTTTACCAACTAAAAAGATAAATTGAGTAGTATTGCAAAGGTATCCGCTTGCCTACTTAAAACTGGCCATGAGTTGGTCTAAGTCCTCTAGGTTTATGCAACATACCACTTCGTTAAAATGGAGCCGACACACTAGCACATCTTGAAGATCTCCCAAGTCATTGATACAAATGCGTTGAAGTTGGCTAGCTGAACTCTTTACCTGTAAACTAACTGAAATGCTATACAACTCTTTTTCCTCCTTTGGTACTTCCTTCACCTTCTTTTTTAAAGACTTGCCGTCGTGTGTCCTACCATGGGCCCTCTTTTTACCAATCGACCTAGTGACCAGTGATGCCATGATAGCTCTTGCTTTAGCATTGCTCTCTTCTACATCTACATCAACTACTACCACTCCGTACTCTAGAAATATAGCAGGTACGAAGATACCATCACACATGTTAGCAAGGTGTTGTTGATCATTTGCTACTATCAATGAAATAGGTACCTTAGTTAATTATGGCACTACGAATAAGGCTAGGCGCTCCAAGGCTGTGTCCACAACGGAAATGGAAGATTAATTTTTTGACACTGTGTTGTGGCTAGACTAGCCTTGCCCCCTCGTCTTCTTGACATTATACTTATCAAAGCCCCTCTTGCCTGTGCTTCACGCTTGGACAATTCAGGATCTTCTCTAGTAGCTGTCGAGAAGCTCTCGTATACATCTCCCACAAAATATAAAAAGAATAAACAAAGTTATAATATATGCATGGGAAGACAACGTCGAACACTTAGTCGTACCCAAGAAAGGGATTTTGGTGACTAGGGTTGTCATTGCCGAACACCCCAGTTGGTGGATATAGGTTATTGCCGAACCTCCAAGTCAGCACCAAACAAAAAAGATATCGAATAGGGGTGAACAAGAGGCTGCATAAGAAAAAATAACTGTAAGTATAGAGTGTGTATAATACTGACTCAGTCGGTGCCAAATAATAGATTTATATATGCAACATCTAATTCCCGCCACTCCAGTAGAAATAAATATCGATACACATACATATATAAATGCTACCGCCGAAATGCAGTTTTAATTTCTTGCGGGGATGCAGTGTATTTGAGACCGTATTTGATAATGGTTCTTCCTGCGCGTTGCGCTATTCTCATTATTCACGGCACCACAAATCAATAGCTTCTTCCTGTAAATCCTTGTTATTCCCACGCATCTAAAACAATGGATAGAGCTCACCCTCCTTCCCTCCGGAAGAACACTAAAAACAGAGCATCTAGAAACAGGGAATATTGAAAACCCTAGGGTTCTTGGGGCTAGAGGAGAGAATGAGCTCAAGCGAGGACGAGGGGGAAGAAGGCGGTGGCTGGGAGGATTGGACGGATGATGCTCGCGGCGATGGTGATGGATCGAGCGCGGCAAAATGCTTGCTTTGTGGTGATTCTGCGGAGGAAGCATTTGTGCATTGCTCGCAGGAGCATGGATTCGATTTCAATTCCTTTGTGTTGGATTCCTACGCTTTCGTCTCCTGAATTATATACGCTCTGAGGTACACGATTGTGTAATGGGTGTGTTTAAGATTGTGTACTGGTATGATATCTGTGTGTGTGTTTTGACTTGTTATTCAAATAGAAGTTGAAAATATATGCTGAATGTATTGTTATTCCGTTACATATATGTATATTGGCTTATAAACATCAAAACGTACGTAAATACATTCATTTGTATCTAAGCTGTACGCCCTGAAACTGCATGCGTTGCTTCTATGATAGGGAATTGTGTGTGTGGTGTCGTGTGTGTGTGTGATACGAAATTGTGTAATGTTAGATAAGACTGCACAAATTTATATGTTTACATATGTATGCATGTACAGTTATACATATATGATATATAAACATATAGATTTATTTGTATATGTCAATTATTTTGAAGCATGTGAAATGCTACTATGATAGGGAATTTTTTATGCGTTTTTTCTGTTATGTGTGTCTATGTCTACTCCTGTGTGCTTTGTGCTGTATTTGTTCACCTATATGCAGAAATCACTATATTTAAGATAATAATACACTGTTTCATACTTTCTTACAAGTGATATGTGTATGTGTGTGAGTGCGTGTACTTATTTATGTAGCATGATGGGCCTATTGTCTTTTTGTTATGTGTATTCTATATATAAACTTACCTACATCAGTGTATATCTAAGCTGTCAAGTTGTACACGCTCATTAAGTATGACACGCACTGAAACTAGCCCCGAGCTGGCCCAGCCACGCACCAAAACTATTGCCGCTAGGATCGGGAAAATTGTTATGCATTCTTTTATTTATGCATCTGTATGTTCCATTTGTTCATCTACATACACAAACGCTTATGTTAAGTGTATGATGCGCACAGAATGTGTAAACATGTGATACAGACTGTTATACAGACATAATTTACATAAAAAAAACTACTCCTATGTATTCTGTCGTTCATACTAAAGCCATGCGTTTGTTCCTTATAGAATCTTTTCTAGTAACGAATGGTATGTGATATGGTTTGTACTGCATTTTGTATTATTTGTAATGCTTTAACTGTTTGTTTAGGTGGCAAGCAAAAGGTGTTGGAACTGTGGGCGTGCATTTAACAGCGACAAAGAATTGATGGATCATACAACTTCAGCGAGACATTCTTCTCTGCCTGTTGTTTCGGAGCATTGGAAGGATGATAAGTATTTAACTCCTTTTCTGGAGAATGATCCATTATTATACAGCTTCGATGAAGACATTGAAGGTGTGTGTGTGTGTATGTATACGTATTGCACACAGAGATACACGTATGATATAGAACAATCCCATTTTGTGTGTGCGTGTATTGTGCTTCTGTGCAGCATATTATACATTATATGTATTCAAATGCATGTATACATACCTACGTAATACATTTGCTTTGAGTCTGTATGTAAGCTTACAGGACATAATAAAACACCAGGCATGGACTTAATGCACATAAGATTTTGCACTAGCGTTACAAATTATTAATATACCGTTGTGTGTGTGTGCGTGTGTGTAAATACTTACGGGCAAGTGATTCTACAGAGACATGGATACCGATGCTGGAGGTAATAATCAGGAGGTTCACGTTATCAATAGGTGCATATTTTCATTTTATGTATGTGTGTGTGAGATATATATATATTATTATGTCCATATTCTGAAGTTTTTGTTCTACGATTATGACAGAGAAGAACTCATGAATGAGATAGCGGATTTGAACATAGAGGAGTCTCAAATCTTCAAATACACCGATGGAATCTTCAAGTGAAGTGGTAAATAATTTACCCAATGAGAAGAAGGGAAAAGTCACCTTTGGGAGCGTGGTAAAGGAAGAAATACGCAGTGTGAACAGTAAGTATTTTAGCTCTTATGGCGAGTATGGCATCACAGAGAAATGCTTGGCGATAAAGTAAGTGGCATATCATACATCATATTTATGCTATGTTCATATATATATATATAGACACACACACACACTACACTTTGCACCAATATATACCTAATCAATACATGGTTATTATGTTTATACAGTACGATTCAGACTGTTATTCTGTTTTGCTTGCTATGTACTATGTATATATGTGTACCGACATCTATTGATGATATTACGTGCATTTTGTAGTTTTCAGGTAAGGACAGAGGCATATCAGAGGGCTATTATGAATAATCCGACTCTTTTGAAGAATGCCATTGTTATGGATATCGGCTGTGGAACAGGAATTCTTAGGTAGAATTCATGTAGTCTTATCTATTAATTGTATATAAACGTGTTTGTGTATATATATACATATGTACATATATATGTGTGTGTGGGTGTGTATTTATGTATGTGTTTGCAGCTTGTTTGTGGCAAAGGCTGGTTCACCGAAGGTTATTGCTGTAGATGGAAGTGAAAAGATGGCTGTGGTTGCACGGGAAGTATCATATGTTCTTACATGTGAATGCATAATAAGTGTGTATATGTTTATATCATACAATATCTACATATGAATATATACACTGACCATATTGAACTTGTATGTTTCTCTGCTTCACATTTTACATGTGTGTATATTGATGTGCATCTTTCTCTGTATGCATACAAATTTTAATGCGTATGTATATACATCACGACTCTGCTTTAGTATTTATGTATCTACTCACATGCATCTACATTTAAGGCGTATGAAATATATTTTATTATATACATGCGTTGTATATGTGTATTTTATATGTATATATAATGTTAGTACAAGAAAAAATATGATATTGTTGAAATTCAAAATTGTAAGATATAGCCAATCTTCTTTTCATATTTGAGAGATATGTATATGGCATCTCTTCACACACACACACACACATTTAATATAATAATCCAGTTTATCTGACAGGTCGCTAGAGAGAACGGGTATATACACGATGATACAAACAACAACGTGATAGAGGTCGTGAGAGGGATAGATAAATCTCTGCCGTTCGATTTACACAGCGTTGATGTGATAATCAGCGAATGGATGGGTTACTGTCTACTGTACGAGTCCATGTTGGGATCCATCTTACACGCTCGTGATAAATGGCTTAAACCAGGTGGTGCCATTCTCCCAGAGGTTTTGCAAACAGGAACCTCACCATATTCTCCAAGCACACATTGGTCCCAGACAACACTCACTTTCAAAGAGCCTATTGCATTGTCTCTGAGGGAGGTTGGTACCTCCTTTAGGTACGTGTGTCTGTGTCTGTGTGGGGTATGTATATAATATGCATGTTGTATATGTGATCTGTGTATTGTTGTTGTTGTTGTTGTTGTCTGTGTGTGGTATGTATATAATATGCATGTTGTACATGTGATCTGTGTGTATTGTTGTTGTGTGTACATGAGTATAAATGTTTGGATACATAGTTAATATGGAAAGTATGTACTACTATTTCTTACTGTGGTACGGATGGTGTTGGTGTAGGTACGGAAGCGAATCCTGCGTACGCACTTAAGGGGAGGATTAGCATTGCCAGGAGTTTTAAACACCGGAGTATTAATGTGTCTTTGGAGGCTAACGCCGTTGGTTATAATGGGGCTGCTGTGACGCTGCCCATTCAGATTTTTGCAATCTAATTGAGAGGTTTCACGTACATTTTAGAAATTGTTATTAAGTATATACACATTAAACATATCCATGTATCCATATGCACATGAATTAATCTTATGCATATTTGATATTTTATATATCAATGTCGAGTTATGTTACACATTATGCATTGCTAGTATTTACAAAGTCGTGACATTCTTAACATTCATAGACATACATGCATACATTGTGTACATAGATATTATTTATAGGAAATTTATGTATCCTTATGTGGTTTATTTGACAAATATAAAGATGTTTTGTGGATCGGTTTACCTTTTTAAATACTTAAAATTTGTTTTTATGATTAGGATTCTTTCTTTAACGCCTTTTATAAGTGGTATATCATGCATTGCATATTTGAGATATACTATATATAAGATAATTATGATAAATATATAAAGAAAACCTTAAAAAGTCTATTATCAGACTACGGCTAAGAAAATGAGGTTTCTAAAGATATGCTGAGTTATTAAGCAAAACTCTTATCCATGAAACAAATTTACGTGTACGTAACTATATATTTTAATATGTTAATATTAATTTCTTACAAAAATATAATATAAATCGGATTTGTACAATATAATATAACAATACCACCAGATTGTAAACACTGAAAAAAAGGGGAAAGTATATATATATATTTAAGTATAAATATATATACCCTTTGAAGTTTTAAATTTACAAATATCCCTTGAAATAAAAAATATATTTTAAGAAATCATACATTTAGAATTCAATTAACGGCATTTACTAACATTTGCTTATTTATAATATACGAAAATTTCCTTAAGGATTTTATATCAAATATATACTGTTTTACATCCATTGTTTTATTGTATTTATATATATATATATATATATATATATATATAACATGCAAACTATATGGGCGGGAACAAGATCTATCTACTGTACCTGTATGCAGATTCAATCAGCAGCATCTTGTGAATGCCCAGTGTAAATTATTCATGCAGTGGAAAACTGTCTGCCCTATATATGAAATCTATCCTTCACGGGGTGATGATAGGTCGAAATAGATATACGCAAGAAAGATATGTGGGGTATATCAATATTTCGTAATTCATAAACTACGTGTTTTAATAATTATATTGACACTTATCAGCAATTGACGTACATATGATTTGATTTGATCTTTTCACTATTATACAGATTTGATTTAGTGACGCTTGTGAATATGCTTATCTAGATGGAGCCAAATACACATTATAGTTTTATATAATACAAATATAAACAGACTACAAAATAAGATAATAAGTTGCAGTTAATGAAATTTTAATATATTTGTGTTATAAACGATGACATGTGTGTATGTATGTGTCAAGTAGAGATTTACAATTCTATATGAAAAGTTTTGCACAGTGAAAAGTGAGTGTATACACTCGAGAAGGATCTTGAGATGGCTCTATGTGTAAATGACAACTAGATAAAGAGCGAGGGAGAATATTTAGGTGTTTTATACGGGTGTGTTAATAGTATAAAATAAACATCACTTAATACATCCATATTTATCATATATAAATTTAATTATTCATTATTCTTATTTGATAAATATCTAAACAAAGTGACAAGTTTAATTTAAATATATCATATATATATTTATCTTTTTAATAACAAACAATTGTAGTAAAGTAAATAAATTATAAATTTTTTGTAGAAAATAAAAACCACGCCAGCAGCTTGTTTCCCTATTTCAAATTGCGTATATGTAAAGAGGCCTTTACCGGTCTATGATCTGATGTTCTAAGAGTCTCAATAGCGCGGTAGTGATCAACGCTCACATTTAATAATTCATTATTAGTTTTAATTAAGATCCTGTCTGTCCAAGATGGGACTCTCTCCTGTTAATTAAAATATTATGTTAATTAAGATAATAATCATGAAATTATTTCATAAATAATTACCTTCTCACTAGTGTCATAGTCGTCTGTCCCTACATCATATTTGTAGTTGGTTTAAAAGTCAGAGGCCCCTCTACAAAACCATTGAATATTTGTCCCTTGTCAACCCCATTAAATAGTTGATCTCTTCTCCACAGAAGCTACAAAAGATGAGCACGTAAATGAATATTCTTTGGTATTAATTCCTTACCTTCTGAAGATTTAGTTTAAGAAACGACTTCACAAGTCCTCTGCTGCCTTCAATTCTATAATTGAAATCGCCAAGCCAAACCACCACATCTGATTCATCTACTGAGTTTCCATTTGCATTCTTTTGTTCAACAAAGTCCACAGAATCAGATCGAACCGGTGCATTTCCAATACAGGAGTTCATGGGTCTGGTGAATATCTTTTCTCGAGCTTGTAAATACTGCACATTTCTTTCCTTGAGCTTCTTCTCATGAGCTGCAAGAAGGCACACATTGTTAGCTTTTCTTTGAGCGAGAGAGAGAGCTCCTCACCTGCGAAATGTGAAGAGATAAAAAGAAAGGACCTCTCGCAAACACTGAACGACACTGCAACTGCGCCCTTTTGCCTGCCTATGACACCTCCCAAACCGGGAAATTTCAGTTTGTCAACTGTCTTGCCTAACAAAACATATATGTTATTTAAGAGAGTTTACAAACAAGTATAATAAGTCATAGAGTCTACCTGAAATGTAGGGCTGCAGCGAAGATTTCCCAAACACGTATAGTTGTAAGGATCCAATAGCCGACTTTGCCACTAGGCTGCAGAAAAAAAAAGATAAGTAGAATGCAATAAGTCAGAAGATGATCGATAAAGAATTGACTTATAGAGAGAAACATACTCACGCCATCTATAGAGACTTTACCTATACTGCCTACCAAGAATGGGCTGTAATATACGTATGGGTGCAGAAATTGGTGATTCTTGTAAGCCAATCACATAAAAATCATATTCTCCTCTCCATTATCAAGAAGTTTCGGAAGTGATTTCTGTGCAATCTGCAAAAGGAGAAAGGTGTGTGTGTGTGCGCGCGTGAACAAGAGAAACCGGTTACAATTACCTTCCCATTCATGTTCCAGGTGACTGCATAAATTCTGAGACTCGTAGGTGGTTTTTGTAATCTCTTGGTGGTGCGTGGCTCATCGATCCCTTTGCCTTGTTGTGCAACTGTCTGGGAGCAACCATCACTTTTCATATCCTGATGTATGGAATTGGCAAGTTCATCACTTTTCATAATGAGTTTCTTGCCTCCTCATGTATGTCATTTGGAAGTTCACATTTGTCTGGTGCAGATGCAGATTCTGTCTCTTGCTTTATGCGATTAAGAGCTTCTAGCGTGGACGGAGTATTCTTTCTATGCTTCTTGGCCGAATCAATCCTCCTTTACCTTTTCTTTTGTGCAGAAACCCACCTAGAAACCTTCCAATTCTCCACCGTTGTCTGCGTGGAACGAATGAATCCTTACGCATGTTTTGTATATAGGGAAGTATAATGAAGAAAAGGCCCAATTTATACTACCAGTTTAAGTTTTGTGACAACTGCGTGAAATACGAAAACACTTTGTATTTTATTATCACCTAAGGTATGAGAAGATGCCACATATATCCCACACATATATGCACAGGCGTATACGCCCCTGTTTGTCTTTGTCGTCACCGGCCATTGAAAAACCCAAACTCAAATTTTATATTAATAGGATATTGTGTGTCAAAAGCTAAAATCTACAAATGCAACATTACGTTCACCTTGATTCGTGCCGTGTTTTAATTAATATCTACATAACTCATTGATCCTAGACATCTGAAATTAGTTTGTCATAATTTATATTAATGACCGTTAGTTAATAATTAATTCATTCTAAGCCATCAATTGGCCACAACAACATTTGAGAATAAACTATGTATTAAGCCACAAGGCAAAGAACACGTAGCTCTTGACTTATGAGTTTTATAAACACACGTGAAGCGTGTGTGGGAACTCTTGTTACTTTGCAGTAAAATATACAATTCCAGTCGGTATGATAAGCAAGTTACAAGTTGGGTATATACGATGACTTGTTCTTTGCCAGTTGTTTGACTCTGTATAGACTTAGGTTGAAAAAGGATGAGCTCCGTAAGGAGATGTAGGACACCTGTTGGATCCTACTCCTTGATTTGGTCTCGCTCGGTAATGAAGCTTATTCTTTTTTTTTTCCTATTGATTGAAACTAATTTTATAGATTTATTAAATGAACAAAAAATACGGCACAATGTTCTGGGGTCCCATATATTTCCGTGTATAGCGTTGGAAAAGCACTCGACGTGGGTTGGATAACATTAATTATATTATTAAACGATTGACACACACTCATGATGTGCTATATATGCCTCCTTTTTTTATAGTGAACGCCCTTTGAGCACCAATAACGACATCTATGTGTATAAAAGTGTGTGGATAAAAAAAAACGATTTCACTGAACAATAAGAAATTCAAGAATATTCGCCTTAGTATCTAAGCATTTATTAGTATTTGATTTAGAGGATTAACATTTGCAAATAAAAAAGGATAAAGAAAAGAAAAGAAAAAAAAAAAAAACAGGCTCCTCCAAACAACCATCACCACATAGACACATGAGATCACTCAGAAACACAGTCTTTCTCTAGACACACCTACGACCGCCACACACACAACCACCACTACACACCAAGGTATTCTCTTTCTGGCACATATGCATTACTATAAATTACATCTTGCAATTATAATTATATTATTATTAATTATATTATAAATGACTATTAGTAATTGCAAAATTGGCCGCAAGATGTTAAATAGGGGTTCTTTTTTTCTTATATTATTGGTCTTACGATGGGGTGGTCAAGTTTCATGTTACTAACAAGTTTTTGTTTCTTGCATTCAAAGTAAATAAATTTAGCCTTAAATAAAATCTATTACTAATATTACAAACCAAACCATAAACATACAAACGAAAGTACATGTGTTTATTCCACCCTTTCAAAGTTTGTACTCTGAGAAGAAGATGATGAGCTCCCAGATGTTGAACTTTGATTCTGTATAATCTGATCGTTCTTAAATACTTGTTAGTAATATTTAACACCAAAGTAGAAATAACCTCCCAACACCCCTGGTAGAAAAGCAACTGCAAGTCCCATAACAAAACCATTAACAACGTAAAAATGGTAGCATTATCACTGTTTTCAACAACTGAAATAGTTGGGGTGGTGAAGTTACACGTTCTGTTGAGTGGGAGCCCAAAAAGACCTGGATTTCCTTCAAACCAAGAAGCATTTAGCGTGGGAAGTTGGCCTCCACTGGGAATGGATCCCGTGAGATTGTTGTGCGATACGTTGAAAACTGTGAGAAAGCTCAGATTCACAAACTCTTCTGGAATATTACCCTCTAAGCTGTTATTAGCTATGTCAATATAAAGTAGTGAAACTGCATTTGCAAGCTGAGGAGGGATGGAACCAGAGAGCTTATTGTTGCCAAGCCTAATATTTGTAAACTTACAAGTTTTCCAAGTTCCGCTGGTATCTTACCACTTAACAAGTTGTCACCTAAATCAAGCTTGAGTTTAAATTGATTAATGTCATATGCAGGACCATTGATGTCAGAATCGCAAGGATTTGAAATTGCACACGTCGCAAGTAATTTTTCTTCTTTGTCGGAATACGTTAAGATTTTGATAAAGAGACAGGTTGCCAAGTTCTCGTGGTATAGTTCCATGGAAATTATTACCATGCAAAGAAAATGACCATAACTTACTACAGTTGGCAAACCATGCAGGAATAGTCGACTCAAGATTGTTGTAACCAAAGGATATTATTTGTGCCGAAGAGCATAGCTGAGGTGCTAAACTGTTTGGGATTGGTCCACTTAAGCTGTTATTATCAAGATATATATGTTGGATTGTACCAGAAATACTATCAGGGAGACTGCCACTGAACTCATTATTGTCCAATGTCAAAGACACAAGGTTGGACAAATTACCAATGGTATTTGGAATTCTACCATGCAGAGAGTTCTGACTTAATGACAATACCTGCAAGCTTGTTAAATTGGATATATCAGAGGATAATCCACCTGAAAGCTTATTATACTGCAGAGATAAATTTTCAAATGAGCCAGATTAGCAGTCGGTCGGGTATAGTGCCAGCAAGCTTGTTATCTCCAAATCAACTGCTCGAGCTTGTTTAGATTCCCCAAACTCTCTGGTATAGTTCCGGAAAGGCTGTTACTAATTAAATAGCTGCTCGAGGTTCTTTAAGTTCCCCAGAGACTTTGGAATTGTTCCAGTAAGTCCATTAGTACTAAGGTCAAGTCCCTGTAAATGCACAAGATTATTTCTATAAAATTTCATTTAAATGCTTTACCTGAAGATTTTTGATATTGCCCATGCATTCTGGTATTCTTCCAACAAGTTTGTTGCCCCATATGTAAAGCACAACCAATGAACGAATATTGCATACATTACTTGGAATAGAACCTTGAAGTTGACACTCAGAAAGATAAAGGTATTTTAACGCTGGAAATCCTTTGGGTTTAAACAAATATGAAAGTATTATTAAAAGGGTTACCTCGGCACCAAAATAGATTAATTTGCGTAGATGTCCCAAATTACTTGGTTTTTGCATGGTAAAATTGTTAAAAGCAATGTTAGCCATGTTAAATTATATAACTTGGATATGCTGTTTGGTACCTCTCCAGAAAATAAGTTCTGACTAATGTCAAGCTCCTGTATAAAATAATTAATACTATTACATTTTATTAAGCATAAAAGTTATTAAGGATTACCTGAAGATTTTTTAAATTACCCAACATTCTGGTATTATGCAAGTTTGTTGCCCCATATGTAAAGCTCAACCAGTGAATGAATATTACATATATCATCAGGAATGGAACCTTGAAGTTGACACTCAGAGAGATAAAGATATTTTAGCTGGAAATCCTTTGGGTTTAAACAGAATATGAAGAGTATTATTAAAAGGATTAGCTCTGGCACGGAAATAGATTAATTTGCGAGATGTCCCAAATTACTTGGCTTTTGCATGGTAAAATTGTTAAAAGAAATGTCTAGCCACATTAGATTATACAAGTCGGATATGCTGCTTGGCAAATCTCCAGAAAATGAGTTGTTATTAATATAAAGCTCCTGTAAAGTGCTACTGTTCATGAATTAGATAATTCACCAGAAAATGAATTATTTGAGAGATCCAAACTTGCAAGCTGGATGAAAGGGTGGCACACCAGGAAGACAAGGGTGTGCCACTTAAATTGTTGCTAGAAAGATTGAGAACTTTAAGAGATGGAAGATCGCACCAAAATGGCCAAAGCTTACCAGACAATTCAGAATTGTTTAAGTAAAGTTCTTGCACTCTCTGCTGTTGCCAGTTGACACCTTCCATGATTTTAATTCCATGCTAGTATTCCAACTTGTTAAGGCTTTGGAATCTCTACCTAATTTATCTTTAATAGTCAGTAACACTGATGCATCATAATTAATTGAAATAGCAGCAACACCAACAATTAAAGTACTAAAAAACAGCACTAATATACTCAACATGTTTTGGAAATTTGTCACAAAGCGTACACTATAACAAAGTTTTAAACTCTTTTGATTGTGAGTGTTATATATGATTAAACCTTTGGACCCTTATTTAACAATACAATAATATTGTTAACTTAATAATACATTTGATTAATTCAATATAGACCAGAGGTTGAACATTTTCAAACCAGTACAAAGACTCAATCGAAGTGGACTTAGATGCTAAATAAATATTTTAATCTATTTATTGTAGATGTGATTTTTCTTTTTGGAAGGATGTACAATATTTCCAAGGTTCTTTGATTATATAATATATATTATCTTTCGTTCAATTTTTTTGTTCAAACAATCTCTCTTTCAAGAAGAAATCTGAGTTTTTAAAGATTAATATATATAAATTTGATATGTGAGTATATAATAAAATCTAAAATAATAGACTTGAATAGTATATTTTTTTTTTGGTTCTAATTGACTATAGTATATTAAAGTTGACATACTACTGTATATTATAGTTGATTAATATTTAACTACAGGATAATATAATCATTTTATATGAAATAATATACTAAATATAAATTAGCCGAGTAAATGTTTGAATAAAGGTAACCAATAATGTTGTGTAACTTAAGGAATATTATTTTTTTTTTTTAACTGACTCTTGATCTTGGGACAAGCGACGAGTATGGCTAGTATATATAGTAAATTAGATTATCATTTTCCGAAACAATCCCTGTGATTGACTAAACAAGTGAAAATTCACATTATGCATGGCCATTGCTAGTTACTGAGCCTCAACAAAGGTTATATAATTCATTTCATTATTTATCTTTAAGTGGAACAGTATATTCTAATGATATTTATTTAATTAGATTCTTATTTCGGTCTTTAAGGTCAGATACAGATAATATAATATATTTTGAAGGATATATATCCTAACTAGATGGATAAATTTTATTTAAAAATTCATTATGAAATAATCAAAATATCTTGATAATCCTATGTTTAAACTGATGTGATAAGAATATACCTTAATTAAATGAGTTAGATTTTAAATTTTATTTAAGTTCTATTATAAAAAAATATATAAAATATCTTAATAATATTGGATAACAATAATAAGGATTTACGGAAATACTGTACTTGGATGGTTTATACATTATTTTTTAACTTAAATCTTATAATATTCTATGACGAAGTATATGTTAAGCATATGTTTTAATTAATTTTTATTTTAATTTTAAAATTTATTTAAGAAATTCTAATCACACATATTTTGTATATATAATATATATGTTTATATGTTTACACACACATTATAATTTACATAGTTCAATTTCATATGAATAAGTTTGATAAATAACTTTATCTATAGTGGACTATTTATATATATATATCCTTTTTTTAAAATTTTCTTAAACAAAATCAAAGCACACATTATATTATTCATATTAAAGGTTAAATTATGTTCATGAAATAGTATTTGTATGAGATGAGAATATATTAATAATAATGTGATTTAAAATATATAAGCATATAATTATATATGTATAATTTAAATTACATGTGAAACATGATATATCTTCTCCCCATCATCATTATTATATATCCTTGACTTTAGTTTTATCTCATATTTAAAACTCATGGATGCATTAATTATAATAACATTTTAAAAATAGAAAAGATTTATGCAAAGAGACTCTTTACTCTAATTATATTAGTTTGTGGTAGAACTCATCTTTGTTTCTTTTTTTTGTTTCTGAATCAACATTTTTAATATGTATATATATATATATGATGGTTTAATTATAGCATGATTACTTGATTTTTATAATAATGAAAAGATAAAAAGTATAACGATTAATAAATTAGCATTTGCAAACCAGAATTAACAATGATCATAAATTTAAAATTTAAGAAATGTTTTTTAAACTCCTTTAAATGTTCATAATTATAAATTTCATGAATTATTTACAATTTTTTATATCCCTTAATTTAGTTTTCATCATAATTTTATTTAAGTACCTCTTTAACTAAGTATTATATAAGAGTAACTATAAAACACTTTGGTATATGTACTTCTTTACAAATGTACATTGATTAAAGAGCAAATGGAGATGAGATTTGTTTGGTCATGGTTTTAGCATGTCAATCCTGTGATACATAGGATACTCTTGCTACCGTTTAACCTTTGACTCCTTACTTACATTGGGAGTGTTCTTCGACTGCTTTGTGTATCTTCTCGACGCGTAAGTCCACAACCTGACATTATTGTGTGCTAGGAATTGCGTCAAGTCACCTAAATGGCATTGCCCTTCCACCCAATAACATGTCACCAACTACCAGGCTGGATAGTAATCACTTGATCCCGGCACAAGAGGATTCATTATTCATAAAGGAGGAGGATAACTTTTAATATATTTGTGTCATAAACGATGACATGTGTGTATGTATGTGTAAAGAGAATACAATTCTATATTGAAAGTTTTGCACGGTGAAAAGGTTATTTCAGTGCATAGATACACTCAAGAAGGATCTTGAGATGGTTCTATATGTAAATGATAATTAAGTTCTGTTTTTGATTAAGAGCCTGTGAAAGAGTGAGAATGTTTAAGGTGTTTTATAGGGTGTGTTAATAGTATAAATTCCACATATATATTTATCATATATAAATATATCACATTATAGAGTATAATGTTCTTATTTGATAAATATCTAAAGAAAGTGACACATAAATAATTTATTATAAGTTTAATTTAAATTTATTGTATATAATTCTTTTTCCTTTTAAAACATTACAAATAAATTTATTGGGTAATTTTAGCCAGCAGCTTGTTTTCCTATTTCAAATTAAAGAGGCATTACCGGTCTATAATCTGATGTTCTAACTCTAGCACGTAATCAACGTTCACATTCAATAATTCATTTAATTTTAAGATCCTGTCTATTAATAAAAAAATAGGTTAATTAAAATAATAATGAATAAAAATTATTTTATATTCTAGTCTCACAGTTGTCTATCCCTACGTCATATTTGTAGTTTGGTTTAGAAGTCAGAGGCCCCTCTATGAATCATTGATATTTGTCCCTTGTGAACCCATTATATATTGATTCTTCCCACAGAAGCTACAGGCAACAAGACTTGTTAAGTCGTTTCTTAAGCTAAATCTTCAGAAGGTAAGCAATTGATACCAAAGAATATTTACATTCAATTCTATTGTTGAAATCGCCAAGCCAAACCACCACATCCGATTCATCTACTGAGTTTCCATTTGCATTGTTTTGTTGAAAGTCCACGGAATCAGATCGAACCGGCATTTCCAATACAGGAGTTTATGGGTCTGGTGAATATCTTTTCTCAAGCTTAGCGTGGACGGGCGTATTCTTTCTATGCTTCTTGGCCGAATCAATACTCCTTTACCTTTTCTAGAAACCTTTCCAATTCTCCACCGTTGTCTGCGTGGAACGAATGAATCCTTACGCATGTTTTGCATATAGGGAAGTATAAGAAAAAAGGCCAATTTATACTACCAGTTTAAGTTTTGTGACAACTGCTGCGTGAACACACTTTTGTATTTTATTATCATTATCACGTATGTCCACATATATCCCACACATATATGTACAGGCGTTACGCCCCTGTTTGTCTTGTCGTCGCCGGAACTTTTGTATTAATAGGATATTGTGTGTCAAAAGCTAAAATCCTAGACATCTGAAATGATTAATTTATCATAATTTATATTAATGACCATTTAATTAATTCATTCTAAGTCCATCAATTGGCCACAATAGCATTTGAGAATAAACTATGTATTAAGCCACAGGCAAAAAACACGTATGAGTTTTATACACACACGTGAAGCGTGTGTGGGAACTCTTGGTACTTTGCAGTAAAATATAAAATTCCAGTCGGTATGATAAGCAAGTTACAAGCTGGGTATATACGATGACTTGCTCTTTGCCACTTGTTTGACTTTACATTTAGACTTAGGTTGAAAAACAAGGATGACTCCCGTAAGGAGATGTTCAATCTGGAAGGACACCTGTCATGGAATAAAAGAAAGAATTTGTGCCTATAATTAATATAAAAATTCTTATTTATACTGTCAAACTATATCAACAACACAATTATGTCAACAACGTACAACTCCTCGAAGCTTTTTTTATTTATTTTTTATATTAACCTTCTATCGATTGATGAACGAAAAATACGGCACAATATTCTGGGGTCCCATATATTTCCGTGTATAGCGTCGACGTGGGTTGGATAACATTGATTATATTATTAAACGATAGACACACTCATGATGTGTTATATATGCCTCCTTTTACTACAGTGAACGCCCTTGAGCACCAATAACGACATCTACGTGTATAAAAGTGTGTGGATAAAAAAAACAATTTCACTGAACATTTCGTATATATACATGTACATAGTTATGTACGCCTCTAAAATATGTGAGAATATTATATACATGTATATAGTTATGTATGTCTCTTAAATATGTAGGTTGCAAGCGCGCTCCCAGCCCACACATATAATACATTTAACCTTTTCGTATCAGTACGTGGCCATAGCACGATGGAAACACAGAAGTAACATGCCAATGGTCGTCCGCAAATCCAACAGTACATCCCATCTCATTGAGCATCATCTTAGGTGGCATAGGCAAATCACATCTGTTTTCCAATGGAAGACCACGTCGATCCAAGTTTCCCTAAAAAACACAAATTATTTTTAAGGGTGATAAACTGCCCTACGGTTGACATTCAACCCATGAGGTTCTAAGTTCCTTATGAAGATAAGTCAATGACACTGTATTTGCAAGATCAGCAGGAATGGTACTAGAAAGCCAAGGAGATTTCTAGTTATTGGTTGATGTGAAATGCAGGTCCAAGGATGAGAGCATGTGCACTCTAATTTATAACTCCAATTAGTCTACAGGAATCTGGATTCCAAGAAAAAGATGTTGGTGCTGCTACCTGGAAGAGTTGGTTGTAACGAAGGATTATTACTTAAGGTTTGCCAGCTGACTTGGTAAGGTGGTATATCTCTGAAAAGAACCAGTTCCTTGAGTCAAAGCTACCCAACCATGCAGGAATTATACCATTCAGCTGGTTGTCATATAATTACACAAGCGACTGACAATTGCAAGTCTGTTAATAAGAAAATCAAGAATATTCTCCTTAGTACCTAAGCCTTTAGTAGTGTTTGATTTAGAGGATTAACATAAAAAAAAAAAAAAAAAAAACAGGCTTCACAACACTTTCCATCACCATATAGACACATCAGATCACTAAGAAACACAGTCTTTCTCTTAGACACACCTACGACAGCCACACACAACCACACCCAAGGTGTTCTCTTTCTGACACATACAAATTAGATCTTGCAATTATAATTATGTTATTACTAATTATAATTATAAGATGCCTATTAGTAATTGCAAAATTGGCCTATTGCAAACTTTATAATTTAAAATCGGGTGGTGTTACGATGGGGTGGTCAAATTTCATGTTACTAACAAGTTTTTTGTTTCTTGCAATCAAAGTAAATAAATTTAGTCTTAAATAAAATCTATTACTAATATTACAAACCAAACCATAAACATACAAACGAAAGTAAATGTGTTTATTCCATGAGAAGAAGACGATGAGCCCTCAGATGTTGAATTTTGATTCTGTATAATCTCATGTTCTTAAAATACTTGTTAGTATATTTAACACCAAAGTAGAAATAACCTCCCAACACCCCTGGTAGAAAAGCAACTGCAAGTCCGATAACAAAACCATTAACAATCGTAAAAATGGTAGCATTATCACTGTTTTCAACAACTGAAATAGTTGGGGTGGTGAAGTTACACGTTCTGTTGAGTGGGAGCCCACAAAGACCTGGATTTCCTTCAAACCAAGAAGCATTTAGCGTGAGAAGTTGGCCACCACTGGGAATAGACCCCGTGAGATTGTTGTGAGACCTTGAAAACTGAGAGAAAGCTCAGATTCACAAACTCTTCTGGAATATTACCCTCTAAGCTGTTATTAGCTATGTCAATATAAAGTAGTGAAACTGCATTTGCAAGCCGAGGAGGGATGGAACCAGAGAGCTTATTGTTGCCAAGCCGTAATACTTGTAAGCTTACAGTATGTATATTACCACTTAACAAGTTGTCACCTAAATCAAGCTCGAGTTTAAATTGATTAATGTCATATGACCATGAATGTCAGAATTCAAACTGAATCTGAAATCGCACATATCGCAATTAATTTCTCTTCTTTGTCGGAATACGTTAAGATTTTGATAAAGAGACAGGTTGCCAAGTTCTCGTGGTACAGTTCCATGCAAATTATTACTATGCAAAGAAAAAACCATAACTTACTACAGTTGCCAAACCACGCAGGAATAGTGACTCAAGATTGTGTAACCAAAGGATAATCTTTGTGCAGAAGAGCATATCTGAGGTGCTAAACTGTTTGGGATTGGTCCACTTAAGCTGTTATCATCAAGAAACATATATTCGATTGTACCAGAAATACTATCAGGGAGACTGCCACTGAACTCATTATTGTCCAACGCCAAAAACACAAGGCTGGACAAATTACCAATGGTATTTGGAATTCGACCATGCAGAGAGTTTTGCTTTAATAACAATACCTGCAAGCTCGTTAAGTTCGATATATCAGAGGATAATCCACCTGAAAGCTTATTATAGTGCAGAGATAAATATTTCAAATGAGCCAGATTTAGCAGTCGTCGGGTATAATGCCAATAAGCTTGTTATCGCCCAAATCCAACTGCTCGAGATTCTTCAAGTTCCCCAGACACTTTGGAATTGTCCCATTTAGATTGTTGCCTCTTAATCGCAATTGGACAAGAGAGTGAAGATTGCAAATATGAGTTGGTATATGTCCAGTAAATCCATTAGTATCAAGGTCAAGTCTCTGTAAATGCACAAGATTATTTCTATATAAGAGTTTTATTTAAATGCTTTACCTGAAGATTTTTGATATTGCCCATGCATTCTGGTATTCTACCAACAAGTCTGTTGCCCATATATAAAGCACAACCAATGAACGAAATATTACATACATTACGTGGAATAGAACCTTGAAGTTCACACTCAGGAAGAGAAAGGTATTTTAACGCTGGAAATCCTTTGGGTTTAAACAGATTATGAAGAGTATTATTTGTTGAGACATAAATTGATGCTCCAATATACTAGGGTTGGGACCCTGTTTTAGGGTTCTTTTGTGAGCACGAATGCGAGCAGTTGTGCAGCGTGTACTATCCGCTAGGGTTTGAGGTTTGATCTCGGTGCGGCCGTGATTTAATTCTGAACATGGTATTAGAGCTCTTCCGATCTGGGCGAGGATCAATGTGTAATGTAGCCTAGTGGGAGGCCATGACCGAATCTGGTAAGGATCAATGTGTAATGTAGCCTAGTGGAAGGCCATGACCGAATCTGTAAGGATCAATGTGTAATGTAGCCTAGTGGGAGGCCATGACCGAATTTGGTAAGGATCAATGTGTAATGTAGCCTAGTGGGAGGCCATGGCTGAATCTGGTGAGGATTCCTTTGGAAGCTCGTGTGGGAGCAAGCCCTTTGTGTTCAAGGGGCAGAACTTTCTGTTGTGGAAGAAGTTGTTGAGACTCGGCTTCGTGTCAAAGGAGTTTTTGGGCTCGTCCGTGGGACTGACCCGGAGCCGCCGGAGGGCAACTCCAATGAGACCCTTAGAATCCATCAAGAGTGGAAAGTGCGGGCTGAGCACGCCGTGGGCTGCATCTGCACTTACCTCAGCCCGGGGATTATGCTCAAGGTGGATACTGACAAGTCCCCTGCTGAAGTTTGGAAGTGGTTGTCGGACACCTACGGGAAAAAGACCGATATGGAAGTCATGCGGATCCACTCGGAGCTTGAGGCTTGTGTCTACGAAGATGGAGACATGCAGGAGCATGGACAAGCTGAGTCGGCTCTTTGCTGAACTTGCTGCTCAAGGGGACGAGCATATCATCCCGGATTCCATGCAAAAGGTGAAGCTCTACCGATCCCTCCCTGCTCAGTGGGACAGGGATGTCGAGGCTCTTAATCGTGAGGACAATCTCACATTTGAAACGGCGGTGGCCAAGCTTGTGGCCACAGCCTTGCTCCGCAAGGAGAAGGCCAAAACCAATGCTTTGCATGAAGTCATGTATGCCAAGCGACGGGTTCCCAAGCATGAGCTGGGCGTGATGCTGTTGCACCCTTGCCGCCTCTAGCCCACGGTTCAGGCAATGCTTGGGCTGGCCGAGGTGGACGTGGACGAGCAGCTTTCAAAGGGGAACCGGAGAAGGGTGCACGAGGACGCAGGGTCGAGGACGAGAAGGTCGGCTTGGCCATGACCAATGCAAGATATGCGAGGGTTTGGACACTGGGGTAGGGACTGCCCCCATGCAGATGGGAAGGCTAATGTCGGTGTTGAAAGTGAAGAAGGTGAATGGGAAGAAGAGTCCTTCGTAGTGGAGGAGTCCCTCAATGCTGAGAGCAGCGGGAAGATGCACTCCTGGGTGCTTGATTCAGGTTGTACTAGCCTCATGACTAATAACAAGTTGATGTTTGAACAGTATATCCCAGTTCAAAGAAGTAGTGGTGTGGTGTTGGGGAACAATGCCCGATTGGACATTGCTGGTCGAGGCACTTTGACACTCCCACTTCAGGACGGTGGGGAGATGATGTTCAAAGACGCCTTGCACGTCCCAGGCATGCAGAAAAACCTTATGTCGGTGGCAAGGTTGTGTGACGACGGGAAGTCGATCGTGTTTACTAGTCATGGTGCAGATTTATATGACAAGTTGGATTTCCGTGTGACTGGGAGGAAAGTTCTCCACGCCAGGCGCGTGGAAACTTGTATGAGATTCTCTCACACCCTCATCTTGCTGCAGCCGCTGAGAACGTCGTTTTGGGTCATGCAATCATCACAAGGCACTGCACGAGCTTGTGTCCAACTGCATGGTGGAAGGGCTGGATCTGAGGCCTGGTTTTTCACATGCATTTTGTGAGTCATGTGTGTTGGGCAAACATCATCGCCGAAGTTTTGGATCTTCAAAGCACCGCTCTTCAGAGCTCTTGGAGCTGGTGCACTCCGACCTGTGTGGGCCCATGGACGTCCCGAGTCATTTTGGCGCACGTTACGTTCTTACGTTCATTGATGACTTCAGTCGCCTCACCAAACTTTTCTTCCTACGTCGTAAAAATGAGATGGTGGAGGCCTTCCGCGTGTACAGAGCTGCGTGGAAACTCAAGTTGGCAAGAAGCTTAAGGCCTTGCCACGGACGGTGGCAAGGAATACCTTAACTCCACCATGCAAGAGTTGTGTCGGAATGCCGGTATTCAACACCACGTCACCACCCGGTACACCTCCCAACAGAATGGCGTGGCTGAGAGGAAGAACCGGACTGGTGAATGCAGCGCAGCCTTCTTGCTCATGCACATTTGGGCAAGGAGTTTTGGCAGGAGGCTATTGCGGTAGCCATGCATGTTCAGAACCGGTTGCCAACTGTGGCATTGAAAGGCAAACACCTGAGGAAGCATGGACGGGTCTGAAGCCTGATGTATCCCATCTCAGGGTGTTTGGTTGCACAGCGTATGCCCATATTCCTGACCAGCTGCGAAGAAGCTGGACCCCAAGAGCCAGAAGTTGATCTTTGTTGGATGATGCGTCAAAAGCATACAGGCTATGGAACCCGGTGGACAAATGCACCATCATCAGCACAGATGTGGTGTTTGTTGAGGATGACCTCACATGGTGTCGTTCCACGGAACAACTTGTGGACTCCTTCATTGACGATGACTTGTTGGCTCCCCTAATCCCAGTTGGTTTTGTGGACGTAGGGGAAGACCATGGCCTTGATGCCCTGGGGGAGCAACTGCCAGGTGATGCTCGAGGTGATCAAGGTGATGCTGATGTCCATGAGCAGCTGGCACCTGAACAGCCTGAGCGGCAGGCACAGCCGGAGCAACCAGTTGATGTTCATGAGCAGCTGGCACCTGAGCAGCCAGAGCAGGTTGATCGGCCTCCTCATGTCCCTCGCCGGGGGCATGCCGGATCCTGTGGTAGCTCCAGACAGACCACGCACGAGAGTGCCTTCTCGCAAGGTGTTGGAAGATGCCACTTCTCTACTTGATGAGGAAGCCGAGATGTGCATGTTTGTGGATGAGAAGGTTCCCTCCACCTTTGAAGATGCGGTGACCGGAGCGGAGTCTCTTGAGTGGAAGCGGGCCATTCAGGACGAAGTGGATGCACAAGTGCAGAATTGCACATTCGAGGAGTGTGCTGCCCCACACCAACGTCGACTTGTTGACTACAAGTGGGTCTTCAAACGGACAGTGGATCCCCTTGGGGATGTCAGACACAAAGCTAGACTCGTGGCAAAAGGCTTCACCCAGGTGCGAGGAGTTGACTATGAGGAGACATTTTCGCCTGTGGTGAAGTTGCCTAGTGTCCGCGCACTCTTGGCACTTGCTAACGCCAGGAGGTGGCAAGTGCACCAGATGGATGTGAAGACCGCGTTCTTGCATGGGGATTTGCATGAGGAGATCTTCATGCGCATTCCCCTAGGCTTTCCGGGCATGGGGACACAGCTCGAGCCTGGCGCCTTAACAAGGCCTTGTATGGTCTCAAGCAAGCTTCTCGGGTGTGGTACCAGAAGTTTGATGAAGCTTTGCGTCGACAAGGCTTTCGGAGAACACACAGTGATTCCAATGTCTATGTGCGAGGAGTTGGTCGTGGACGGATCATTGTTGCCCTGTATGTGGATGATCTTCTCATCACTGGAGGTGATGAAGACGGGATTGGCAGGTTGAAAGCAAGTTTGGCACAACGGTTTCGGATGAAGGACATGGGAGAGGTGAAGACGTTCTTGGGCCTACAAATTGAGCGGGATATGCAGGCTGGGACTTTGAAGATTCACCAGCAGCACTATGTGCAATCTCTTCTCTCTCGATTTGGTATGCAGAACTGCCGTCCAGTTGAAACTCCCATGCTCGTCGGTGCTGTCAATCTGAACTCGCCTCAGAGGAGGAGAGATATGTGATTCTGAGATTCCGTACCGCAGCCTCATAGGTTGCTTGATGTTTCTGGTGTCTTCCTCTAGACCGGACATAGCATATGCCACTGTGCTGCTTAGCCAGTTTGGATCTGCTCCGAGTTTGTGCCATTGGAAGGCTGCCAACATGTACTCAGGTACCTAAAGGGAACGCCTCACCACGGCCTATGCTTCTCAGGCCGTGACACTCAGCTGGTCACTTACACTGATGCAAGTTGGGGGACAAACAAAGGAGCTCGGTCCACCACTGGCTACTCTTTGGAATTGTGCGGGGCCTCGATTGCGTGGGGGAGCAAGAGGCAGAGTGTGGTGGCCCTTTCATCTGCAGAGGCTGAGTACATTGCCCTCACTTCTGGATGCAAGGAGCTTATATGGATGCGGGGACTCTTACAGGAGCTTGGAGCGGTGCAACGAACCCCCATGCTTAGCTGGTGTGACAATCAGAGTAGCATTGCTATGAGCAAGAACCCCGTCTATCATGGACGGACCAAGCATGTGCTCATTCAGTTTCATTACGTTCGGGAGCTTGTAGAAGGCGGTTTGGTGAAGGTGGCTCATTCTTCTGCGGATGAGATGGTGGCAGACGTGCTCACCAAACCGCTGGGCCCGACCAAGTTCGCTTTGTTCCAGGGGGCCTCGGAGTCTTTTGAGCACCAGTTTACGGGGAGTGTTGAGACATAAACTGATGCTCCAATATACTAGGGTTGGGACCCCTATTTTAGGGTTCTTCGTGAGCACAAATGCGAGGATTGTGCAGCGCGTACTATCCGCCAAGGTTGAGGTTTGATCTCGGTGCGGCCATGATTTAATTCTGAACACTATTCAAAGGATTAGCTCCGGCATGGAAAGAGATTAATTTGCGGAGATGTCTCAAATTACTTGGTCTTTGCATGGTAAAATTGTTAAAAGAAATATCTAGCCACATTAAATTATGCAAGTCGGATATGCTTGGCAAATCTCCAGAAAATGAGTTGTTATTAATATAAAGCTTCTGCAAAGTGCTACTGTTCATGAATTTAAATAGAAAATGAATTATTTGAGAGATCAACAACTTGCAAGCTGGATGAAAGGGTGGCACACCAGGATGACAAGGTGTGCCACTTAAATTGTTGCTAGAAAGATGGAGAATTTTAAGAGATGGAAGGTCGTACCAAAATGGCCAAAGCTTACCAGACAATTCAGAATTGTTTAAGTAAAGTTCTTGCACTCTCTGCTGTTGCCAGTTGACACCTTCCCATGATTTTAGTTCCATGCTAGTATTCCAGCTTGTTAAGGCTTTGGAATCTCTACCTAATTTATCTTTAATAGTCAGTCACTGATGCATCATAATTAAGTGAAATAGCAGCAACACAACAATTAAAGTACTAAGAAACAGCACTAATATCTCAACATGCTTTAGAAAACAAGCGTACACTATAGACAAAGTTTTAACTAGATGATTTATGACTTTCAGCATGTGAGTCTTATATATTTGATTAAACCTTTGGACCCTTATTTAACAATACTACAATAATATGTTAACTTAATAATACATTTGACTAATTCAATAAGATTTTAATATTATCCTAGACGAGAGGTTGAACATATTTAAACTAATATAAAGACTCAATCAAGTGGACTTAGATGCTAAATAAATATTTTAATCTATTTATGTAGATGTGATTTTTCCTTTTGGAAGGATGTACAATATTTCCAAGGTTCTTTGATTATATAATATATTATTTTTTGTCAAATAATCTTTCTCTTTCAAGAAGAAATCAATATCTTGCCTAAGCCAAGTTTACAGATCATGAGCATCCATATATAAATTTGATATGTGAATATATAATAAGATCTAAAATAATACACTTAATAAGTAGTATATTGGTTCTAAAGGATTATAATATATATAGTTAACATATTACTTTATATTATAGTCCATTAATATTTAATTACGTGATAATATCATTTTTGTATGAAATAATATACTAAATATAGATTAGCTGAGTAAATGTTTGAATAGAGGTATCCAAAAACGTTGTGTAACTTAAGGAATATTACTTTGTACTGACTCTTGAAGAGTTCTGGGGACAAGCGACGAGTATGTCACACTATACAGACAAGTCGTCACGAAGTATAAGCATAATTGGCTAGTATATATAAACTAGACTTATCATTATTCGAAACAACCCATACGATTGACTAAACAAGTAACAGTTCTATATTGCTCACCAAAAGTTACATAATTCATTTCTTCACGACTGTCATAAACCATCATTATTTCTTTTTAAGTGAATACAATCCGATCACACAGTATATTATAATGAGATTTATTTAATTAGATTATTATTTGGGTCAGATACAGATAATATAATAGATGGATTAGATTTTATTTAAGAAATTCTAATCATAAAATAATTAATAATCCTATGTTTAAACTGATGTAATAAAGATATACCTTAATTAGATGGGTTAGACTTTAAATTTTATTTAAGTTCTATTAATATATCTTAATAATCTTGGATAACAATAATAATGTATATGTGGCTTATACATTAATTTTTAAATCTTAAATCTTGTAATATTTTATGGAGTATATGTTAAGCATATATTTTAATTAAGTTTTATTTTAACTTTAAATTTTTTGAAGAAATTACAATATATATGTTTATATGCTTACACACACACACACATACACCATACATTATAATTAAGTTATTATTTACATATTTCAATTTCATACGAATAAGTTTGATAAGCAACTTTACACAATAATATATATATATACTTTTCTTTCTTTTTTTTTTTAAAAAAATTTCTTACACAATCAAAACACACATTATAATATTCTTATTAATGTTTTATAGGGGTGTGTTAATAGTATAAAAACCACATACTATATCCATGTATATTTATCATATATAAATATATCACATTATAGAGTATAATGTTCTTATTTGATAAATATCTAAAGAAGTGACACATATAAAATAACTTATTATAAGTTTAATTTAAATTTATCGTATATAATTCCTTTTCCTTTTAATAACAATATTAATAAATATTATTGAGTAATCCCTATTTCAAATTAAAGAGGCCTTTACCGGTCTATGGTCTGATGTTCTGAAAGTCTCAATACTGATCAACGCTCACATCCAATAATTCATTATTAGTTTTAATTAAGATCATGTCCGTTAAAGATGGGACTCTCCTGTTAATTAAAAAAATTAGGTTAATTAAATTAATAATGAGTCTCTCTCCTATTAATTAAAAAATTAAATTTATAAGGTTCCATGGTATATACTACGTATATATACACCACGTATACTTTGCCATGGAGGTGCCATGTGGCACCAAGATTCAGGCACATTAATCTGGGCACTGGCTAATCTGGGCGTTGGCTAATGATTTATTTGGCATCAAGAGTGCTAATCCTGGAACAGACACTTAGTATAAATACCTTGTAAGAGTCAGACCTAATCGAATCATATTTAGTATTCACATCTCTCTCATTGGTGGAGAAGTTGGGTAGTCCTTTTATGGCTTAGTTTTTTTTGTGTTCTTTTTGTCTCCTTCTCCCCTTGTGTTCTTGTTCGTGATGGCGACCGAAGAAAGGTGGTTGCAGTTGTTTGATGCACTATAGTTGAGCATGGCAAATCAGACTGCTCTCCTACGGGAAATTCACCAAGGAATGCAACAGAATGCCAATATGCAGCAGAGTTCCAATCCACACCTTTTGGTTCAAATCCATGTGTTCGTCCAGAGTTCTTCAAGGGGGAAGTTGGAGTATACATGTACCATTGGTGGAAACACTTTCAAGGGATTGTTGATTACCATGGATGGTATGAATCCCAGTGGTTGCGAAAGTTCCCGAAGTGTCTACAAGGACTTGCCTTACAATGGTATAATGGTGTCCTCGTTCTTGATTGACAAAATTGGAACATCTTGTCCCAACGGTTTAAGCAAGCTTTTGGTAAGCCTGAGGATTCCGCTGCAGCTTTTCGTGAGCTTCACAACTTGAAGCAAGTGTCGGGAGAGACCGTTCAATGATTTGGGATCAAGTTTCAAAACGTGGTCAATCGTGCATATCCAAACATGACAGAACGGGTACAATTTGGCCTGTTGTGGCCAGCTCTTCGCCTTGATTTGGCTGGCTTGGTGGAAGGATTTGATCGTTCAACTGTGGAGGAGGCCTTGTAGATTACACAGTGATTTGCGAACTCGTTGGGTGCAGCACAACATGTGTATCCTGTGTTGGCACCTATTCCTAGAACTTCTTCTCCATCCGATGGAGTTGGGTGCTGTTCAGCTGGAGGACAAGTCCTCAGGCCATAGAAGGGGCCCAGGCCAAGTTGCTGGTCGGTGTGGTCATGGTCATGGTCATGGGCAGAACATTCAGTGCTATGAGTGCCGAGGTTGGGGACATGTTGCATGAGCATGTGCAAATCAACATCAAGTAGATGCCATCGAGACTACAGAAGAAGTTGAGACACTTCCTCAGCCGGAAAACGAGGAGTAGTGCATGGGGTCTCAGAGGACCCATGCACTAGACACATTGCACCACCTCTGAAGAACTTGATTCCTATGCATGGTCAACACTTCCCTGAAGCAACTTTGTTTTTCCATGCTTGTGCGGGGATAGGGGTCTCGAGTGAGTTACCGAACACCGAGCATTTTATGTTTGTGTTCTCCGGCATGGTAGAAGGAACTCCTGTTTTAGTCCTGGTGGACTCCGGATCCAGTATATCTTCTATTAATCAATCAGTAGCTGAGTCCTTGCACTTACACACAGTACCAGCCGGCGGACTTCGAAGGTAGTGTTTACTGATAAGAAGTCCTTTGCTCAATCGCATCAAATTGCACACGTGCCTGTGGTGTTAGGAGGATACCATCATATACTTCCGTTGTGGGTGATGCCAAGCCAAGTCCATGACATCATCCTGGGTGTCAATTGGCTCCGTGCAGTTAAGGCAAGATGTGATTTTGAGATGTGCACGTTGTCTATCCCAGGATGCCCCCCATTGCAGGCTACAGGACATGCACCGAATGGCATGGCAGCGACATTGCAGGGCACGGTGGCGCTAAGGCAGAGCCTTCTCTAGAGCAACGAGCTAAGGACATCAAAGACTTATTGGCGAGGTATTCGAGCCTATTCAAACCCATTGTAGGAGCTGCGAATTCTTTATTGACTACTTGGCATCACATCCCGACTGGTACAACTCGCTCGATCAGGATGGGGCTCAGGCGACGTTCTCCAAAGAAGAAGGATATCCTAAATCATTGTGTGAGGGAGATGCTAGAGTTGAAGGTGATACGTAAGTCCCGAAGTCCGTGGGCAGTAGAACCACACCTAGTCCCGAAGCCGGATGGGACTACATGTTTCACTATCGACTTCAGGTCATTGAAAGATGTTTCTGTTCTAGATTCATATCCACTACCGAGGGTGGATGATTTGGTCGATGCATTGGGGAATAACCGGTACTTCACTATCCTTGACATGGCTTCTGGCTATTGGCAGATCCCTATGGCTTTTGAAGATGCAGCAAAAACAGCATTTCGAACACCATCTGGCTTTTAAGAATTTACGGTTTGCCATTTGGGTTGCTCGGGGCCCCAGCAACCTTCCAGCGGATGATGGACGAGATATTGGAGGGCTTTTAAGAATTTGCACGTGCATATATTGACGACCTTCTGATTCACTCTGTTACGTAGGAGGAGCACCTTCAGCAGTTAGAGTGGATCCTGCAACGATTGGTGCAATACGGGCTAAAGTTGAAGAGCAAAAGTGCAAGTTTGGATGTATCTCCTTGAAGTACTTAAGATTCATCATCACGGCAGAGGGTGTGAAACCAAATCCTGAGAAGACCCTAGCTGTACAAGAATTTCTTGCTCCTGAGTCAGTGGCGGAGTTGCAGTGTTTCTTGGGGAAGGTGACATACCTAGTGAGGTTTGTTCCACAGTTCTCAGATCTGATAGCCCCATTGCAAGGATTGTTAAAACAAGGAGCTTAGTTCCGGTGGTCTAAGAAGTGTCAGAAGGCGTTCGAGGATGTTAAGGCACTGTTAGGATCTCCACATTTGTTGCGGTATCTGGACTTTGTCAAATCCTTTATTCTTTGGACCGATGCTTCAGATGTTGGGTTGGGGGCAAATCTGTTGCAGGAGACTCCCAATGGTCAGCCGTACCTGATCGCTTATGCAAGTCAGAGCCTTAGTGATGCAGAGAAAAATTATTCACCACGGACAAGGAATGTCTGACAGTCGTATGGGCCTTTCAAAAGTTCCATGCGTATCTACATGGCTCCAACACATTGTTGAAAACCGATCATGCTACCGTCAACTCAATCATGAAGAGGAGAAATGTGACGGGACAACTTGTACGTTGGACATTCATTTTGCAAGGGTATCGTTTTCGGGTTGTTCATTGCCTAGGATCTAGCATGGCGGATGTGGACGCATTATCTCGAGCTCCTGTGGCTGTGGTAGCCCTATGGCATTGTTGCCGGACACCCTCCCTGATTGCATCCTTCCGAGGCGAGAAGACATTGTGGAGGCTCAAAAGTTGGAGCCATGGATCAGGAGGTTGCGTGAAGTCTTGAGTAGTGAGGTACCCTGTGAAGATCTTAACTTTCGCACATATGCACAATCTTTCAGACTGATGGATGACTTGCTTGTGTTTGTTGGAGACGTTCCGAATGTCGTGTGGTGGCACCACCAATTTACATTAACTCTTGGTTACAGTTCTTTTATGACAACTGATGTCCGGACACATGGGATTTCAACGATGCCTTGAGAGGACTTGGCAGCACTTGTATTGGCCCCTGTTGCGACAAGACCTGCATGAGTACATTCATACATGTCCAAAGTGTCAATGGTATAACGTGTCCACACTTCCGCATGCGTCAATCTTGGAGCCAATTCAAGTTTCTCGCCCCTTTGAGCTGGTAGCATATGACATCATGGGACCATTCCATGTGTTACAATTTGGTAATCGATACATCATTGTGTGTTCTGATTACTTGACTCGGTGGGTAGAAGTGTGTGCTTTGCCAGATGCTACAGCAACTTCTATCATCAAGTTCCTACTAACTCAAGTGGTGCTAAGGCATGGTTGCCCCGAACGAATTTTATCGGATCAAGGAGCAGAAGCAGTAGCTTTGTTGATGTGACGATTATAGATCCGACAATCTTTTACCTCAGCTTATCATCTTGAGACTGATGGTTTGGTGGAGCGGTTGAACAGAACTTCCAAAGTCATGCTTGCCAAGTATGTGAGCCTTGACCATACGGATTGGGATATGTGGTTTTCATATCTCCAATTCGCTTATGTTTCAGCCCCTTACAAGTCAACAGGGATTTTCCCCATTCAAAGCTTTGTATGGTCGTGAACCTGTATTGCCACCAGCAGTTGGCATCACTCCTCACGAGGCACGGTATATGGATGGGCATATGTGGTTGGAGCATTTGAACCAAGTCCTTCCGTTGTTGTATGTTCAAGGTGGAGAACAATTAACCCGGGCATAAGAATATCAGCATCGGATTTACAATTAACGACATCGAATGCCCCTCAATACCAAGTGGGAGATTTAGTTCTTGTTAAGTTTCCAAATCTAGGGGATCAAACACACGCAACAGGGCTTTAGCTGCGATGGGTCGGGCCTTGGAGTGTTGAAGAACAATTGGGAACGCAAGTGTATCGCTTGAAGTGGCATGATGGTGTTCGGGAGTCACAACATGTCGCTCATGTGTGTCGGCTATTACTGTTCCACCAACAGACACCATCTAGGGAGGAGGACAACCTTGATAAAGCCACATCTAGAGAGGGGGATGATGTAAGGTTCCATAATATATACTACATATATACGCCACGTATACTCTGTCATGGAATGTGACACCAGGATTTAGGCACACTAATCTGGGCATTGACTAATTTGGGCACCATGATTTATTTGGCACCAAAAGTGCTAATCCTGGCATAGACACTTAGTATAAATACCTTGTATGAATCAGACCTAATCGAATCATATTTAGTATTCATACCTCTCTCAAGTTAATTAAATTAATAATGAATAATTATTATATTCTAGTCTCAATTCTTTATCCCTACGTCATATTGGTAGGCTGGTTGAGGCCCCTCTATGACATCATTGAATATTTGTCTCGTGTGAACCCGTTAAATAGTTGATCTTCTCCACATAAACTACAGGCAACAGAGGACTTGTTAAATCGTAAATCTTCAGAAGATAAGCAATCGATATCAAAGAATATTATTTACGTTCAATTCTGTTGTTGAAATCGCCAACCCAAACCACCACATCCGATTCATCTAGTTAGTTTCCAATTGCATTGTTTTGTTGAAAGTCCACGGAATCAGATCGAACCGGTGCATTTCCAATACAGGAGTTTATGGCTCTCACGAATATCTTTTCTCAAGCTTGCAAATACTTCACATTTCTTTCCTTGAGCTTCTTCTCATGAGCTGCAAGAAGGCACACATTGTTAGCTTTTCTTTGAGCGAGAGAGACTTCTCATCTGCGAAATGTGAAGAGATAAAAAGAAAGGATGTATCGCAAACACTGAATCACAATGACATCTCCCAAACCGAGAAATTTCAGTTTGTCAACTGTCTTGCCTAACAAAACATATATGCTAAAGAGAGTTTATAACAAGTATAATAAGTCATAGAGTCTACCTGACATGTAGGGCTGCAGCGAAGATTTCCCAAACACGTATTGCTGTAAGGATCCCATAGCCGACTTTGCCACGAGGATGCAGAAAAGAAAAACCAAGATAAGTAAACTGCAAAAAATCAGGAAGATGATCGATAAAGAGTTGACTTAGCATACTCACGCCATCTATAAGACTTTACCTATACTGCTTACCAAGAATGGGCTGTAATATTCGTCTGGGTGACGAAATCGGTGATTCTTGTAAGCCAAACATAAAAATTATATTCTCCTCGTCCATTATCAAAAAGTTTCGGAAGTGACTTTTGTGCAATCTGCACAAGGAGAAAGGTGTGTGTGTGAACGAAAGGCTATAATTACCTTCCCATTCATGTTCCAGGTGACTGCATAAATTGTGAGACTCGTAGGTGGTTTTTGTAATCTCTTGGTGGTGCGTGGCTCATCGATCCCTTTGCCTTGTTTTGCAACTGTCTCGGAGCAACCATCACTTTTCATATCCTGATGTATGGAATTAGCAAGTTCATCAATATTCATAATGAGTTTCTTGCCATCCTCATGTATGTCATTGGGAAGTTCACATTTGTCTGGTGCAGATGCAGATGCCGTCTCTTGCTTTATGCGATTAAGAGCTTCTAGCGTGGACGGGAGTATTCTTTCTATGCTTCTTGGCCGAATCAATCCTTTTTTTTTGCAGAAACCCACCTAGAAACCTTCCAATTCTCCACCGTTGTCTGCGTGGAACGAATGAATCCTTACGCATGCTTTGCATATATATGCAAGTTGTAACTAAAATGGGCATGGCTATAGTCCCATTTCCTAATAATTAGCAATTTTAGCTATTTAATTAGCATTTTCTAATATTAAAGGAATATTCTTTAGAATATATGTTTGAAAAGAGAATATTCTTTAGAATATTCTATTTTGTATTCTACCCTTTAATAAATTATAGCATTCATTGAACAAAAATTAATAACATTATAAAAGTAGAATGTATTAAATTATATAATATATTGCCTAATATAACAATTAAGGAAGAGCATAAGAGGTACATTATATAAATATTGATGTTGTTATTAAAATATTAATATTTAAATATAACATTATTAATTAAAAATTTGTAGTAGTAATAATATATATATAAAATCCTATAATAATATAGTCAATCTTCCATATCATTTTTTAAATTTATATAGTTAAGTATACAATTTGGTACTATTATTAAAGAGTTTATAATAATTATGAATATTAAATATATGATATTTTATAATTTTGTAATTGCTTTAAGCTTCAGAAAACATACATTCCCTTGCAGTTTTGTTAATCGTGACTTTATCAACGCTTCTTGACATCCACCCATATCGAATGGATTTAACATTTATAAAACATGCTGGGTCTTTTTGATTGGGAGACCATGTTTTCTCTAGGCATCCATTATATCTTTCGCTCTCCTTCTCGTGTCGCCTTTTTTGTGGTTTGAACCATGCAACCTTAACAATACTATTTTTTGTGATTACTTCAGGTGTGTCGATAATTTGACCCATCCAAATAGGCTGATTATATGACGCATCTGGAGTAATGAGAACCATCATTAGTTTTTGAAGATCCTTGCAGCAATCAAAGTATGCTTTAGGTTTTTGGTTCCTTTGTCCAACAAAGTGTGGGGTTTGCACTTCCACATCACTACTGGCTTCTATGTCGTCTGTGCTCAGTGATGTCATTTCAATCTCCTCTCGCCACCTTGTTTTAGGCCAGAAAGGGTGTTGCAATTCTGTACTTGTGACAGTAGGCCCTTCCAACTCTCGAACAACAGTCTCCCAATAGTTGACCACATGCTTATATAGTTCTGAGTAACCAGTTGCCTTATCAGAATTCTTTGGCATCGATTTTTGAACCCATGCCACATATTTTTTGATGCCATCAATAATAACCTCTTGTTCCTTGAGCTGGGCACTCAATGGAATAGGGTCTGGTTGTCCTTCTGGGAGAAGTGGCTTTCCATCCTCTCCACTTTTGAAGAGCATTAAGCCCTCTTTCGGTAACCACTCCTGCTCTGATGGCCGTAACTTGTACTGCATAATAGGTATACCATCTCGTATGGAGAAAAAGAATTGTAGCGGCACAAGGTGACCAACTAAAGAATCACTCCCTTTTATATACTCCTTGAGAAATTTTTTGAAGTCTGGCACCTCAGTCACAAGCAAAGCACAACTTTTTTTGGAGATGCAATTTTCAAAAAGATTCATCATATGCGGTAAGGTAAGTGCACTTGTCCTTTTTGTAGAGTTGGAGACCTTGCTGAAGAACGCATCAATATCTTCATGAGTGTGACCAACCATAAGGAAACTGAGCGTGATTGTTTCAAACACACCTTTGGCAACAAGCATTGACAAGTATGCTAGCACATATCTAGAAAATAAAAGTAAGTATGAGCTTGAGAAACCCTTAAGTAAAATGATTTACCTATTTTTGTTCTCGCCTGCACAATTATCCATCTGTAAAAGCAAATGACGAGGAAGCTTATTTGATGTTGAGGACACATGTACACTATTTGAGCTAGATCCCTCCACTGAACCTGAACTCTCAACAGGGCCATCTGTTTTTTGTGCAGGTTGCTGACAATGCCTCTCATATTCCCAAGTAGCCTCAAGTGCAGACGTGTTCATGAGAGCATTATGTAAAGGTTGAAGGTGTTGTTTCTTCACTTTGAGATCACTGATAGGATTGTCTGTGAGTGGGCTTCAAGGTTTCTGAAACACATGGCTAACGACCCAATAGTGAAATTGGAGTCGCTAGACCAATGTGGAAGTGAAAAGTGTCCATATGACTCACAACCGTGTCCATGTGTTAGCACACCTGTTAAAGAAATCGGAAGTTTCATGACATTTCCAAGGCACTTTGGTGTTGCAAAGAGCTTTGGAATGCTGGTCTTTGAATGATCCATCTTGTCATGGATCAAGCACAGGTACTCTGATGGGCGTGACACAGAAAGCATGCGGTGTGCATAGTACTGAGACCGACAAGTTTGTTGTGCAATCATGTGGGCCTCCATCTTCCTTTGAATGGTAGTGATCTCCACCAAGGTTTTTGCACAAGCCTCTGCAGCCTTCAATGATGTACAAGTGTCACACTTAGAAAAGCTAGAGTGTTTTGCAATCTCCACATCCTTAAAATGAGTATTCCATATGTTGTTGAAGGTACCAGTGCAGATTGCTTGGAGCCCCATCAAACTGAGGCACTTGTTCACATGTTCACACAGTTTCAATTGAGTGTAGATTGAAGGTAAAACCTTGAGATTTTCCCTGACCCCTGCATTTGTGGTTCGGCATTTGTGAGGCATCCTGTCTGCATTTGCTTCCACAAAAGCCTTGAGTATCTCTATGGCTGCCATGATGTGAGAGCGGGTTTTGACCAAGCGAGTGTTCCCATGAACTGAGGTTCGCGCTCCATCTAGCCACTCATCCCTCCGACGGTAGAACGTGGTCTTTGGGATCCCGTATATACTGTACCAAGCTTTGAAGCAGATGGCCACCTTATTAAATACCATGGATGTACTCTGATAACCTGTGTCCGAGGCCATTCCATCAATACACCCAGTTAGTGCAGCATATACAAACTCATGCCTTTGCTTTTGGGTGAGCATACGAAAGACATGTCTACATTGGGTAATTTCATTCCGGTCTGCCATCTGACAACACTTCTTCTTGCAACAGTCAATCGTGGAAATGCTCGTAACACTTTCGGAAGATGTAGGATCCATCTTTACCCTCTTGCTGAAACTTGCAGGGGAAGATCTACAACCCATGAATCGCCTTTTTCTTACAATAGGACCAATGCAAGGAACCTCTTCAAATATGAGTTGTTCTTCCGGGTTGTTATTATTGAAATCCAACCCAGAATATGTTGAACCATCTTGCCGTCTTAATTCAGATGTTCGCCACCTCACGAGGGATCCAGGATACAATGTGCCATTAGGTGAAACCTCTGTCACAACTACACCCACGAAGTCGGACCCTAGTTTCTCTTCTGACACTGCTTCCATTGGATTTATAGCTGTGATGATGCCTCTTCCGACTTCAATCTCACGAAGAAAGAGAATCACCTCATCCATCACAGCAGGCAAGCCATCATCTGGTAAACTCGTGCTACTATTTGTTTGTGACTCTGCATATTTTGTGTCAGCCTTGACTTCATCCAAATTCCACAATACAGGAGAACCCTCCTCAAATTCCATTCCCAGAACCTCAACATGCTTGAAAATGGTGTTCACCCATACGTACACACAAGATCCTTGGGAAATATTGTGACATGATGCATTATTATCTCGAACTTCCACAGTTCCAGTGCCAACTATCTCGTTGTTCCGAAGAAGACATACTTTATCTCCAGTATTAAACATATTGTCCTGCACATAAATAATTGTATTATTTATGATATCTGTTTATGCAATATTTTTAAGAAATCTGAATTACGGTTACTTAATAATATGCATATGCAATAATACATAATTATGTTTAGAGATAATATCTCATGTTTGATTAATACAACTGATGGGCGGGATTAATCCCGCCCACGAATCCCTCCGACGAGGAACGGTCGGCGGGATTAATCCCGCCGCCGACTCAACCCCTTCGGAGAGAGTCGGCGGGATTAATCCCGCCTTGGACTCCCTCCGACAAGGAAGAGCCGGCGGGATTAATCCCGCCGCCTCTTCCTCCTCGGGGGGAGTCCGGCGGGATTAATCCCGCCGACTCTCTCACGAGGAAGTCCGGCGGGATTAATCCCGCCGACTCAACCCCGGAGAGTCGGCGGGATTAATCCCGCCTTGGACTCCCTCCGACAAGGGAGCCGGCGGGATTAATCCCGCCGCCTCTTCCTCCTCGGGGGGTCCGGCGGGATTAATCCCGCCGACTCTCTCCGACGAGGAAGGGAGTCCGGCGGGATTAATCCCGCCGACTCATCCTCGCCGGAGAGAGTCGGCGGGATTAATCCCGCCGGACTCCCTTCCTCGTCGGAGGAAGAGGCGGCGGGATTAATCCCGCCGGCTCTTCCTTGTCGGAGGGAGTCCAAGGCGGGATTAATCCCGCCCACAATTCTTACGACGGGGAATGGGTGGCGGGATTAAACCCGCACATAACTCTCTCCAAAACTATGATTTCAAAGAGATCTCGGGATAAATCCTGTCCCCAAATCTTTAAAACAGGAAGTGGTGGCGAGATTAATCCCGCCACCCCTTCCCTGCCTCCTAAAATGGTTGGCGGGATTAATCCCGCCGACAACTCTTTCTAATAAATTCTGGTAACTCTTCATCAGTTGAGAAGGTTATCGACGGGATTAATCCCGCCACTCTTTTTCAGTGGCGGAGAAGCATTGCCCGGGAGATGGTGGCGGGATTAATCCCGCCACTTCTTCAAAGAGGCGAAAAAGAAATGGCCGGATTAATCCCGCCGCCCGGTTAACCTAGAATATTAAGTTAAAAGGATATTTAAACGTGATAAATCCCTAACGGAATATATTATAATCCTAATGCATTTCTAAACCCCTAAATTGTAATTTTAAGAGAGAATGTAAGAGAGTGAATCTTAATAAGTATTTTTAAATTTGTTTATAATACTTACTTGTAAACAGCACTGAAGGCGCCGTGCTTTCCTATAAAGAATAGCACCCAATTTAATCTCGCTCCTGAGATGATCACTATGAAGAAAAAAGAAGATCTAAAGAGTGAAAAATACAGAAATGAAGAAACCCTTGCCGGAGAAAGAACCAGATCTGAATTTGAGTGGGAAATTAAATGCATTTTCAAATTTACATGTCAGACCGACAATACATATGTCAGAAATTCAAATTTTTTAAAAAGAACAGAAAATAAAATTTAAGATGAGTTGACACAAATATCCGACACTCTGACATATATACTCTCCAGTTCCAATGAGTATTTTAAAATTGCATTTAATGTTATTCAAGTGATTCAAGCTGTTTAATATTACGAAATTTTAGACTATATTCTACATTCTTAGTATTCAAGTATATTTATATATATATATATATATAAATATATACTTATACAATAAATAAATTGATATATTATTATGTATCATTTAAAATATATTCATAGTCTGTTTATTATTATTATTTTCTTAATTACTCGAGTATTTAGTTTTCATTTCCTAGTATCAATGGGATATTCTTTAATATTTTATTAATATTTGAAGAATATTCTAATATTAAACCTGATTATCATAATTAAATTAGTCTTGTTCTTAATTATTGCAGTAATTATTCTACATTTGTATATATTAATGGGATTTTCTCAATTAATTTGTTATTATTTCAAGAATATTCATGTGTTAAACCTTATTATCAATATTAAATTAATACACACTATGAACATATTTTAAATTATACATAATAATACATCATTTTATCTAATATATAGTCATATATAGTTTTAATAATATATATATTAATATCATTTCCTTAATTACTTGAGTAATTAATCTTCTTTATATTAATGGGATATTCTTTATTATTTTCTTATTATTCCAAGAATATTCCAATATTAAACATGATTATGATAATTAATTTAGTTAATTATTTGAGTACTTAATTTACATTTGTATATATTAATGGGATTTTCTCAATTAATTTCTTATTATTTCAAGAATATTTCAATGTTAAACCTTTTTATCAATATTAAATTAATATATATTATTAAAACTATATATGGCTATATATTAGATAAAATCATATATTATTATGTATAATTTAAAATATGTTCCTAGTGTGTTTATTAATTTTATTTTCTTAATTATTCGATGTTTGT